>PVLA01012167.1:0-46805 GCA_004027455.1 Hydrochoerus hydrochaeris
TAATTGAATATAGCAGTACATAACAATATTAGTAAAAATAAAACATTGTAGACAGTATAAAACTTCAAAGGCAGGTAAAAATCAAACCAGAGTGGATATTCTAGTGAATCTTGTCATCTTAAGTGCAGTTGCCTATACTCTCAGACTTGATACTATCAATCATAACAGCTTTGAATAAAATCTATCAATACAAAACAGCAATCCAATAAACCAGATTCCATTACAATCAGTCATGGTAAAGCAGTGTAGATTTTACAGAGCTTTAGATTAAGTGAATAGGAAATTAAGGATGATTACTGTACTATATCCTGCTATTTTTGGGATAGCTGTCTGTGCCCTCAAATCTAGTACCGGTAGAATGACTGGAACAGAATATAATACATCTAAGCAGAGTAGTGTGAGTAATGTGGGTTTTTAAATCCTGGTGCACTATTAACAATATAGTGTATCAAGGCCATCTATGTTAGAGATTATAGCCATCCTTCTCTGCCTCATTTCTGCTATGCTATTTTTCTGCCTGTTTGTCTACTTTTCTCCTTCATTCTATTGCCTGCCCCACTCATTGAGGCCTTTCTGCCACTGTTCCTAAAATCCTGGTATTTTTTTCTCTCTCTCTCTCTAGAATGTCCTTCAGTATTCTCTGTAGGGTTGGATTGGTGGTCACAAACTCCCCCAGTTCCTCTTTGTCATGGAAGCATCTTGTTTCTCCATTAATTTCTAGTGACAGTTTTGCAGGGTACATCAATCTGGGCTGGAGGTTATTTTCTTTCAGGGCTTGGAATATTTCTCTCCAAGGTCTTCTTGATCTGGTGTTCTGTGTGGAGTAGTCAGCCATGATCCTGATTGGCTTACCTTTATAGGTAATCTGTTTCTTTTCTCTGATGGCTTTTAATATTCTGTTTTTATATTGAATTTCTGGCATCTTGATTATTATATGTCTGGGTGTAGATCTGTTTGGGTTGTAGGTGGCTGGGGTTCTGTATGCCTTACATAACCAAATGTCATTTTCTTTTCCCATGCTTGGGAAGTTTTCCTTAATTATTTCCGTGAATAGACTTTGTAATTCACCTGTATGTATTCCTGCTTCTTTGTTCACATTTCTTATTCTTAAATTGTAGATTCTCTTATCATCTTACTGCCTGTTTCCTTGTTATTTTTAAGAGAACTTTCCTTTCATGATCACACACTGCCAACTTGTCTTCAAGTTTTGATAGTCTATCCTTAGTTTCTTTTAAGGCATTTTGCCAGCTTTCAATTGAGTTTTTAATTTCCTGGTAGTCTCTTTGAATCTGCTTCATGTATTCTATATTTTCTTTATATTCTTTATCGAATGTTTCTCTCCTTTTTTTGTGTTCCTCCCTTCTGCCATCTGTATCTTCCTGAGAGATGCTCCATGAGAGCATTTCTTTTATTACTCTACTCATATCTTGCTTTACCTGATTTAATATTTCAGTTTTGAGCTCATCTACAAGGTACCAAAGATATCTTTTAATGTCCACTGAAGCCATGCCTGCTGTTGCATGTTTGCTGTCCTCAGTCGCCCTTGTTTTTCCCTCTCTTGGATCAGGGCTCTCAGGGTTCTGGGATGGGGGCCTGTTCCTGCCTCTCTCTCCTGTCATGGTCCCGGCTTCCTCCATACAGGTCACAGCACAGGTCCCAGCCCCCTTCCCTGTTGGCCACGCCTCCTCCGAAGCATGCTGGCTGGCGAGGGACCTCCAACCTCTCCTTACTGCTCTTATCACTGAGGTGCAAGCAGCGGCTACCTAAGCTTGCCCCTCTCCACCAGGCCAACCAAACTGCAGAGGCCCTCCCCCAGTTAGTGCTTGCTAGGCACAGGGAATTGATTTGGGATGGCTCATTGGGTTCTGTCCAGGGGCACCACCCAGTCCAAACAAATCACACAAATCTACTTTGGGGAGGGAGGAACCAACTGAAGTCACTGTTGCTCCCAGTTCAGACTCCTCCTGCCAGATTCCAACATGTTGCCCATTTGATCACATGCTTCCCGTGGGGGGGGGGTGTCCCAATCCCAGCACTGACCATGGATTAATGAAGGTCCTTTTGCCAACTCCGCTCTCCCCTGGGCTCACCAACCCCCAACTTCAGTGCTGCTGTGCTTCCCATGAGTGGTGGTGGGAATGAGTTTGGTCGGCTCTGCCGGCTGTGGCGGATTCAGGCTGGTGCAAATTCAGGCCGGTGCAAAATTGGCAGGTCGCACCAAAAACACTGTGTCCCATAATTTTTAGCTGTTCCAGTTGTAGTCCCAACATATTTGATGAGCTTTTTTATGTTTTAATTTCTTCCTGTGTCAAGAGGATCCATCTCCCTCTGTCTGGGTCCCTCCAGGGTGTTTTATTCTGGTGTATGAGTTGTTTCTCCCAGGAGGCTCTATATTTTGTTGCTCACTGATCGGCCATCTTGTCTTCTTCCTCCATTTTATCAATTCTGTTACAGTCTCTTGTTTCCCTTAGTTAAGAAAGTCTTCTGCTCCTAAATTATTTACAAGATTTCCTAGATTTTATTGTACTTTGTTGTGTTATTTTTTGTACTTGCATCTTTAATCCATCTGAAATTCATTTTGAACATGTTGTGAGATAGATTCTAATTTTCTCTCTCCAAATGAAAAAGCAGTTGTACCAACAATATCCTTCATTTCCCCTGTATATTCAATTTCTCACTTATGGTGGAAATTGTTCTCTTGTTTCTTGGTTTCATTGTTCTGGTCTTTTTCTCTGTTCTTGAAATAATGTCACATTTATATGAGTGTATACTCTTTCTCTATCCAGTAAAGTAAATTCCAACTAGGAGAACTCCTTCTTTTTTTTTTTTTCAGTCACAATTTGCTAGCAATTCTTGGATATTTGTCTTTCTATATGATATTTAAGATTATTTTGGAGCTGGATGTGGTAGCATACACCTGTAACCCCAGTACTCAGAAGGAATTTGAGGCCAGCCTTGGCTACAGAGTGAGTTCAAAGCCAGCCTGAACTGCATGATGAAACGCCACCTCACAAAGACAAAAAAAATTATTTGGCACAATTTCAAAGGGAAAATCTTTTGAGCTTCTCTTTAAAGTTTTATTACATTTTAAACAAATTTTAAGAAAATTTATTTTAAATTCTAAGCCTTAATATCAAGGAAAAAAGTATGACTTCATAAATCTTTTGTAATTGTTATTGCTAATAGGAATGAGATGGTTTTTCTAAGTTCATTGTAGGTGTTTATGGTACCAAGAGGAAAAATTAGTGGTTTGATAGATATTATAGATACCCACTTATGTAATTATCTTATTTTTACTAGATTTTTTCTAAGTATGTAATTACAGATCCAGCAGAAAAAAATTGCTTTATCACCTGTTTTTCAAAGTTTATACAAATCATTTTCTTTGCTTAAAGATGTCATTACCTTCACAGAATCCCTAAGTAATATTAAGGGAGGATATTGATGATAGGAAATCCTGTCCAAAGTTTAGTGGGAATGGTTTTGATCTGGGTTGTAAAACTTTGGAAAAGGATTTAATCACTGTGATAGGATCTTGTTTTTCAAAATATCTCCCCTTACTGACAGCTGCCCAGGATTTCTCAGGGAACAGATATTGATGGTTTCCTATAGCTCTTACAAGAAGTTAGAAAAAAGAGGTGGCAAGAGGCCGTGCAGGTTGGATGGAAACCTTGTCTTCTCCAGGAAGGAAAGAGCGCTCAGAGCAGGACCACGTTGTGAGTAAGCAGCAGGGAGGGCAGAGATCAGGGCATAGGACACAGGCCAGGTTCCCAGGAGACTCTCCACCCACTAATAAAGGGCCAAGTCCAATGTCTCACTCACAGGATGACTTCCTGTTTTCCCTTTCAGTTCATTACAAACCTAACTTCTCATTCCATGGTCTTCCAGCTCCCCTCCAATTCTACAGACTCTTCCATCACCGTCAGGACTCCAGAAGCCTTATCCTTTCCCCTAAGTGAGACCCACTTGAGCAAACATTTCAAAGATCTCACTATTTATTACAGACCGATGACAAGTTTCTCCAGCAAGAAACACTGTACTACATACATTTAAGTAATATTACCTGCTCACTTGGGTGAGAGGATCATTACCCTTGCTCATTAAATTAAATTCCTAGGGACAGAGTCTCTCAACTTCTGCACTATCGACATGTGGGGGGACGTTCTGTGTATGACAGTGTTCAGCCAGCATCCTTGGCTTCTTTCCTCCAGATGCCAGTGGCATGCCCCTTTCCAGCTGTGACAAGCAAAAATATTACAAATGTTGTCAAATGTGCACTAGTGATATGGGAGAATAAACTCATCCTACGGAGATTCACTGGCCTGGGCTGTCTACCCTGAAGCAGAACACCTAGAATGCCTTTGAATCAACCAACCAGCTCATTTGCAAATCATTTGTAAATTGAAGAATCTGCCCCTGGCATTTTTGATTTGGAACTTATCTGCAACTACTGGTTCTTTTCACTCTTCAAAAAATTCTTAATACCGGGGCTGGGAATGTGACAGCCAGGATGGCACCCACCTGGCAAGTGCGAGGTCCTGAGTTCAATTCCCAGAACAACAAAAAAATTCTTAATATATATGGCTTGCATCTCTTGACTGGCAGGCACCCAGGCCTCTTGTTGGAGGACAATGGCTCAGTGATCTCAAAAGCTAATTTTGTCTGTCCCATATTGGGGTCAGTTCACACCAATGCTACCTATTTAGCTGCAAGAGTAGGATCATTTTTATTTAGCTTGCTGGTGTATCACGCCGTATGAAGCTACATGTACTTTGATTCCTATTGATGATGCAGATAAAATAGGTGCAGCTTTCAGAACTGCAGTTTTCAAAAGGAAATTAGCTTTTCCCCAAGCAGCCTGATTCTGCAGTTTAGCTGATAACATCCCAGCAAACAACCTACAGACAAACCCTTGACTTTAGAAATACGTAGGAGCTATTTATAGGCAAGAAATGATTTTCAAGTGGGTAGGTCAAGGGGAAAACAAGCTGAGAAAAGTCAGCAAGGAAATTCCCATTTCACTCAGTACCTTGAAGAAGGGTGATTTGCCAAAATGGAAAGTCTGTGTCACTATTTCTAAAGGAGGATGATGTTTTGGTGATTTTTTTTAACTTGTCAAAAATGCCAACCCACTTTACATGGAACAACAACATATTTGATTTAAAACATAAAATCTGGAGACATATCCTTAAGACAAAGGAAATAAAGAGATTTCAATCAGGATCTTGGAAAAATCCATGAAATGACATGTATCCTAGCAACAGAGATCCCAGTAAAAGGCTGTCTGCTCAGAACATGAGGCTACCTTCTTGGAGGCTCTTTGAGATGGGTCTTCATTCCATATGAATATGAGGGCACCCTTGTTATTCCCGAAGGGTGTCATGTCAACACTGTTCCCTTTCTGCTGAGGAAAATTCAAAAGCCATGCATTGTCCTGGAGAAAGCTCACACCGGGACAGGAGACAAGGCTGCAAGAAGCTCAGAGATTCTAAAAAGGTGATGTGGTGGCTCTGAAAAGGTTGCAAAGGGCTGGCGAGCAGTGGAACCATGTGGCCCCCAGGAACACATCATCTCCCACACAGTCAGCCTTTTAGGGCTGCTCACAAGGCTCCTGAGAGTTAGGGCTCTCATGAGTCCTGCCTCAGTAGTATATTTAGAGTAGCACTCAAGGTAAAACACGACAGCTGCTGTGTGAGGAAAGTATGGCCCTTGGTTCCCAGAGGATAGGACAAACCTTCATCTTCTTCCTGATCTCAGCCTTTCCCTTCTCCAATGTTTACAGTATTTTCCGTTGCTACCCTCTTAGCAGACTCAACTAACCCATCAGTCCCTATCTCAGAGTTTTTAATAATCCCCTTGTACTTAGCCTAAAACTTTCCAAATCCCTCAATATATGCAGCAAAGCACTACTCCTGAAGTGTGAGAAGAAACTGCTTTCCTGCAATGGCTACACAGGTTCTCTATCTTATGCTACCATCTCCAGGTTCCTGCCTGTCGGTCACTCCCATTCTCACACAGTCACTTCAAACTCACCTTTCAGTGAAACCTTCCTTTTCTGTTTTTAAGTTATTTGCTTCCTTCAGTGGGCCCCAGAGAGTTGATATCATCTCTCTCTTAAAACGGTGGGACTTGATTCCCCCCTAGATACCCCATTATCTTCATATATGCCCCAATGTGTCTGACACGATCATTCAGTCATCAGGCTATTAACAGATACGATTTGTGTAGCCACTTTCTGCTCCGTAACATTCTCAGTGCTGGGGAAAGAGCCATAAACTAGGAAGCATCGCTGCAGAGAGAGAGACAGACATACGTAAACGAGCAAATCAACATACAAGAGTTTTTCAGATAGATATAAATGCCAATTTAAAAAAAATAAACCATGGAGTTGCTTTCTGAGAAAGCGAATGGTTAGAGACCAAGCTACTCTTGCCAAAGGAAATAAGGAGGACCTGTCTGAGGGGATGCGACTCAGACTGACACCAAGTCTTCACAATGAATGGCACAGTAACCCATGAGGAACAAACACATGTCACTGCACAGGGCAAACACTTTTAAGTGCTCTTGAATGAATAATAAAAGAATATTTTCCTGTCATTTAATAATATGTAAAACAATTGCTAAAAACAAGTAAGTATTTCAACATGTGCATATATAAAATGATGTCTAAGATACACTGTTAAGTGAAAGTAAAAGCAAGTTAGAGAAGTGCATAAAACGTGTTTTTAGTTTTCAGATTAACAACATGCATATGGATGCATATGTTGATTCATGCCCTAGAAAGTTCTAGAAAGACACATAAGTTAAGAGCAGTAGGTAGGCCTGGGTATGGAGCTCAGTTTTAGATCATGTGCTTAGAAACATGCATCTTTGGAACCACTCCAGTACCACAATTAAAAGAGAATTAAAACAGAGTGGCAGCTGCTAGGGATGATAATGTGGAATTATGATTTTTTGCTTTCCACTTTACACCTTTCTGTTCAGTTTGAATTTACCATAAACACATATCCTTTCTATGATCTTATCCAAGAAATCAATTTCTCATAGGGAAAAAGAAAATCCTCCCATTATATAGCCTTCTTCAATTTTTTTTCAGTCTGTAACTTACGGGTAAATTTCCCCTGACACATTAGGAGAAAAATCTTCTCCATTCTCTCTACCACTATTGAAGCTTTTGTGCCTCCCCTTCTTCACCCCTTGAATAGCCTACACACACACACACACACACACACACACACAGAGTTTACCTCATAATTTACCAAGGATTTAGATCATCATACCCTGAGACACTGATTGAGAGACTGAGATTCACTATCCTAAACAGACTGAGGTTACCAGATAAAATATAGAACATCTATCTAAGTATGAGTTTCTGATAAACAGTGAATAGCTTTTTATGTATAATTATCACAAATATTGTATGATAAAAATTATGCTAAAAAGTTATCCTTTATACATATTAAATTGAAATTTAACTGGGCATCTTATACTTTATTTGCCAAATCTAGCAACCTCCAATCAGGTGGACATACTGATTGGAAGAAGCTAAAATCTTGGATAAAGTACACTGCATGTTCGTGAAACCATCCACAGAGTCAGAAGAGTAACAGTGCATTTCCCATCTCTGGCTTAAACTGCTCAGTCTGACTAAACATAGTCAAATCCAGTTCAGTGGCTCTCCTTTCACTGCATTCTTAAAAAGCTGA
Organism: Hydrochoerus hydrochaeris; assembly: GCA_004027455.1. Taxonomy (NCBI): domain Eukaryota; kingdom Metazoa; phylum Chordata; class Mammalia; order Rodentia; family Hydrochaeridae; genus Hydrochoerus; species Hydrochoerus hydrochaeris. The sequence goes on from PVLA01012167.1 coordinate 7,707, forward strand.
CTTGTGGCTTTAATATTCATTCTGTCATCTTATCTCAAGCTTGGTCCTCATCTTAGAGTCCAGCTGTCTTAGAGTCCAGCAGAGAGAGACAGCCTGGGTCTCCTCCCCTTCACACCAACCAGAATTTAGTGTTGCAGAATTAGGTTCTGCTTTTTGGGTGCTGAATCCTCAAACACACCTATACCTAGACCTACCCCAGATAAATTCATCCAGAATCTGGGGGAGGGGAACCCAGACTTTCATGCATCTAAGGTTCCCAGGTGATCCTGTGATATCACCAGCATCATGAACAGTCACCTTAAACCCTAGGTCATCTGTGCACCACCCTCAAATTTCAAGTCCCATAAAATGATGCCTCCTACGCTTCGTGCACACCTGGAAAAGCTCGTGGTGCTGTTGTAAAGCAAATTCTCAAGGTCCCAGCGAAGATGCTACGGGCACATCCAAGACTCACTTTGAGGAGCAAGGCCACTTAAAGGACTGAATCACCTGGAAACCAAAGCCATCAGCGTTCTAACTTCATAATCCACACAATAGGAAAAATAAACACTGCAGTGTGACTGGTAGAAACTTTCTTTGGATCCACAGCAGTCCTAAGACTAGCACCATATGTCTGTTCCAGTTCCAAGTGGCAACTTCTCTGGATTCATTTCCTACCGTGGGAAGCTAAACAGAAAATAACATTGGTTTGCACTGCAGCAGACTGATTTTTTTTTTTTTTCAGATAGGAATAGTCAGAAAGAAACTTAGTGCTGTGACTTCCTGCTTAAGGGTCATAAAACCCCAGCAGAGTTACCAAGCTTGGCTGTGGAATAAGTTACTCACAACTGTTTACAAATAGGAATAATAGTATGTTGGTACAGTGGGTGCTGAGAGCTAGGAAATGGCTAAAGGGCCACAGGAGATCTCTGCAGCCCTGTGGGTCTGCGATTTAGGGCTGCTCCGCAGAATAGCTGAGGCTGGCTTTCCAAATAAAGCTCAGATTCTGCTCTGTGGTCTGAATCTCTCTTCTCCCACTGGGAAGCTCTGGGACTAAGGGCAAGTTATGACTTTCCTTGATCCCTCAGGAGCACAAGCCGGGCATGGTGGTGGCATTCCTATAATAATCCCAGCACCGTGGCAGGCTGAGGCAGGAGGATTGCAAGTCTGAGGGCAGCCTGAGCAACTTAGCAAGACCCTCAAAATAAAAAAATAAAAAGGGATGGAGGTAGCTCAGGGCAAAGGCCCCGAGTTCAATCTCCAGTACCAAAACAAACAAACAAAACTCAATGATGTTTAGAAGAAAGTATATGTATTTAGCACATTAGTAACCCTGAACTTAACTCTTACAATTCGTGGCTCCCCTACAACTCTAAGTGCAGAGGAAATACTAGTCTTGGTGCCCTTCCTGAGAGAGGCTGACCAGCTGCTTTCAAGTCCAGCACACACAGCTCAGAGGTCCTGTGCTCTGGGGGCTGGCATTCAGCTCTGCCCCGGGTGAGTGCAGCAAGGGCATTCCCTCCTCACCCTCGCTGTGAATCGACCAAGCTGGAAGGCAGGGAGCAGCGAGTTCCCTCGCACTCTGTGGAGAGGGAAGTTTGTCTTGTGACCGGAGCTACTTCCTCCTGAGGCCAGGAAAGGCAGAACTAAGGACAGCATGAGGGACTGGGCAAGCCTCCCGGAGGCCAGCTCCTGGTGCACAATCAGGGCAGAGGAGCCAGGGCGCGAAATGTGCCGTTGGCTTTTAAATCTGAGAAATCTGCTGACTTTCTCCAAAGCAGTGAGGAAGGAGAGACGCAAGGAACTCAACCCAATTTGCAGTTTGTCAGTGGGGTGACGGGGTAAACAACAGAGGGGACATACTCTGAACCGTGCTTCAGTGCAGAGCTCACTCATGGAGAGTCAGGCGGCGAGGTGGCGGCAGGTGGGGGGTGTCTCTGACTTTTGCAGTGAAGAAATGACAAAAATTCTAAAATAGCTGATAACCCTTGAAATTGCCGTGTTGGCCCCAAAGAACAGCTTCCAAAGACGAAGAGTGGGTGGACTTCCACCGGCATAGATTCAGCTTTCTAACTTTAGCCTGAACTTTCTGAAGCTTCTCAGCAGTACCAGGAAAAAGATTTGGTGTGAAGCAGGCTAAGAATAGCGAGCTCAAATGAGACCGAGGATGGAAGCAGATGAGTCTCAATCAGCTGTGTGCTCCGACATCTCTTCCCCTCCTCGCTGGCCTCCCCAAGACAGAAGCAGTAACAATGCCAGAGAGCTGGAGCTGAAGAAACGGTCTAGATCCAGAATAATGATGAGGAGAGCAAGTGTTCAGTGAGTGGTCAGGACTTGCAGGTCATCCGCTAAGCAGTTCATGCAGACAGATTCACTGACAGCTCATCCCGATACTGGGAGCACCTCCCTCTGCCTTACAATAGGGATATTGATACCTAGAGACAATCAAGCAGCCAGACCAAGGTCAACTAGCTGGTTAAGCAATGGAACTGGAAAATCGGAACAAATCACAGTGTTAAAGCAGGGGTCCACTGTCCATCTCTATCAGAAATGAACAGAAATGCCTTGTCTAGCAACGAGAATGTGGGTAGTCATAAGAAACTCAAAAGAAAGAAAAACTTTTACATCGCGAAGCTGTGACATAAGTACTCAATTACTGAGAGACAAGGAGAACTTGCTCAATTCTGAGGGAGGGTGATTTATGCTTTTCCAGGTGTTAACAGAACAGTAGGTCTTTAAGATGGAATAGGAATGGGTATAATCAAGTACACTTGGGAAATAGTGGGCTAAATATTTACATGGGTTACATCATGAGCTCTGAGAACTCTTAATTAGCTAACACGTCATCTCTAATACTGAAATACAGAAGGCAATACGAGCCAACTTCTTTGAACAGTACCCTTTCTCAAACTAGTTTTTGCCTAAATATACTTGGGACAAGTCTGGGGTTTTCAGAAATGATTTAAGTTTGGAACTTCCTGGACGCTGGTGTCTTCCTATGAGTGCAGTAGTCTCTGCCCTCCGTCATCAGCAAAGGATTTCCCAGGAGATTCTGAGAAATGCACTCTTGACTCCACCCTAGAACAACAGAATGAGAGCCTGCCTCCTAACAGCGTGCTCTGAGGATTGTTATATACAAGTTCAGTCTTGAGACACTCAAAATTCCTTCAAGCCTCAGGACTTGGTGAGACAAAAGTCACCCATAGCAACCATGGCCCTAGCATTCTATATCTGCTGCATAAAAAGGCATCTCATAATAACACTTCAGAGTTATTGCTCGTGATTGTGAGTTGGACCAGGTGCTAGGTTCTTCTGCTTCCAGTGGCCTGGTCTGGGGTTAATCACTAGGCCAAACTGCTCACCTTTCGTTCCTGTGTCTGGAGCCCTGTGCTTTCTCCATGGGCCTCCTGTCCACAGGCAGCTTGAGTTTCTCCCCACAGCATTTTCAGGGTACTGGGTGGTCACGTGACTGCTGGTTTCCACAGTGGTGAAAATGGATGCAGTGTGGGCTTGGGAGTCCTAGAACATCACTTCCGTTTCACTCTATTGTCAAAGGCTAATTAGATTCAAGGAAGCGAAAATGCTCTCTACTATTGATAAGCGAAGAGGCATCCCTCAAACAGAGGAAAGGAATTGGTGGTGATCTTTGGATGCTATCTGCCATATTCTTCCTCTTTGGTGATACTAGACACTGTGCATGGGCCAGACCTAAACTCTGAACTCCTGAAAACTGTTCTAATATGTGTCCTGGGCTCGCTCTACCTCCAAGGTGAACAGGTGCTTCAACATACTTCTAAAGGAAACCTAGGGACCATGCCAGGGGGCGGAGGTGGGCTGGGTCTCACCATTCATCACACCAACCAAACACATTCATTCAAACTCTGCTGTGCCCCAGGCTCTATTTCACACTGTGGATATAACAATTATATACAGTTACAAGATCATTTTTCCTGTGATTTCCTGCCATACAGATACTAAACTAGTATACCATTAAATAAAAGTAGTAACTTTAGAATGTGACAAGGGCTATGAAGAAAATAAAAGAAGTCATTGTGACTGTGAGTGATTTGATAAGTTAATTTAAACCAGGAGGTCCAGGAAGGCTTCCTGGTGTGCGGCTGGGGTGTTGGCATTGACCTAAGAGCCGAGGATGAGGAGGAAGCCATTCGAAGCCTTGAGGCCAGACGGGCTGAGGACTTCAGTGCGAAGAACTAAAGGCAAAGACACACTGTACACGCTCAAGGACAGGCAGAGGACAGCCAGAGACGAAGCTAGAGAGGTAAGGGCAGGCCACAGAGGACTCTGTGAGCCACCTTGGTGTACATAGCGCATTGCTTCCTATCTGCAGTGGGAAACCACGGGACGGCTGAATGTCTCAGCTCACACACTTGATTTGCACCTTCACAAGACTCTGTGTGAGAACCAGATTGTAGAGAGAGAAGAACAGGAGCAAGAAACCAGCTAGGAAGCCATCTAGATGGGGGAATGGCACCGGGCATTGCCATTCGCTCTCTCTTACCAACAGGCAAATGCAGATTTCCTCCCAGTTCCTGAGCTTGTGCTTGAAGAAATCCACATCTTAACCCACGCCTTCACAGAGCAGAAGATTGTCCCAGGTCTCCCTTTTACTTTATTGGGACTTAGGCAATGAGAATTAGTACAAAACATTCCTATACTTCCTTTTTTATCTAGAAATAATGTGATTATGAAACACTTCATTTCCTTCCTTTATCTTGCAGGGTCCTGACTTAAAACCCAAACTGGTCATATTTAGGTCTGGTCTGTGGCTACTAGAGCAGAAGGTGGGTCTGATATCACAGCCAACTGTGGCGGCAGCTAACAGCAGCCCATTAACATTAACAACCAGTCTGCGGTGTAGACCAGTGGTACAGCACCTGCCCAGCATGAGTCAGGGTTTGATCAGCAGCACTACAGAAAGCAGAAAACAAAGCACAAAACAGCGAGTGTGTGTGTGTGTGTCTGTGCATGTGTGTGTGAACTATCTTTGTTCCTACTGGAAATACTGTGACAGGGAGGAACAAGTCGGTATATGATTCTTTTCCATCCACTTGAACCCAACACTCTACAGACCCTTGAGCTGTGCCCACCTCGATCCCGCAGCTACCGTCAAATTGTCATTGCTTAAAGTCACAAAGTCCGTGTTCGCTACTTGTCAGGTGTTACTTTTGCATCCTCTGCAGTTTTTTATATTTTGTGGCTTCTGGTCTTTGCCAGCCACAGGTATAGCACTAGCACCACATAGGCAGTTTCCTCATTCGTGCACATTCATTTCAATAACTGGTTGGTTGGTAATGTCACAAATCCCATTTTCATATTTGTCTAGTTCTAGGTAAATTCCAAGATCAAACAAGAGCTATCTCCAGGGGTATTTTTTTTTTTGTAAAATACAATCACTATAAATACGTTCTGCCTCTGACAGAGATGCAGTAGGTGTAACTGCACGTCATTGACTCTTAAATCATTTGCATGTACCTGCTAGATGCCATACCTGGGTCAAGGGCCCTCAAATATCTCTGGGTCTAATGCAGTGTTGAGCAAGATGCTCTACCCAAGTAAGAGCATAGTAAATGACCCACAAATTAATTACTTTCCACTGTGTTGGGTAGAACTTGTAGCAAACAGCCTAGTTAAACTATATGATGACAATAAAGACCAAGAGAACAGAAAGATCCAGCAACACAAAGCATATTTTGTCTCATTTTTGCTACAAAAGCTGTTTCTGCAGATCAGAGGAGAACAGGCAGTTTTAGGGCCTCCACTTTAATGCCCATGGGGTTGGGATTCAGTTTATCCTGGGGGTTCATTAATGAGGGAAAAGAATGACTTTCCCTTCTCCCTCTGAGAGCTTGGGGTAACAACTGGGTTTGGGGCACTGTGTTCCAGGAGCTGTTACTTATAAACTAAGAGGGAGAAGGGGCAGGGGAGAGAGAGAGAGAGGAGAGGAGAGAGAGAAGAAAAAGAGAGAGAAGGTGTACTGGGGAGGAGGGAAAAGGATTAAATTAAAAAAAAAAACAGTGATCAGGGAACGTTAGAAAGGAAGAGATGTGGTCAGAGCCACAGAATGCCCAGTTGGAAGTACAAACTCATTTTTACAGCCCTCTTTTAAAACATGAACAGGTGGATGCAAAGTGGCAGAGAGGGGACCAGAACCTTGCTCCTCGGATCCCCAGAGCCTTTTCCTCACACACTACAATGCTGTGGTTTGGAGGATTTTGGAGGATTTTGGAGCAAAGCTCACATCACACCTTGCACTGTGTAAATATTTAAAGGCACTCAGGCAGGTAGTGATGTTAAGAGCCGCCAAGCCAGTGTTAGCACAGGGTTCCCTGAGGGCCACAAGCAACTCTCTCAAGGAAAAGTCAACCACAAGGGTGTAGCTGGGCTACAGAGCCCTGCAGAGATCTGCTGGTTATTTTCAGTGCGGAACTCCTCTCAGTTTAAGAGTTCTTTCTCTGTGGAGTTTTCTCCCTAACAGTTGTGTGGGATGCAGGTGGTTGCTGGGAAGAGGAGATTTCCAAAACCAAAAGGAAAGGCAGCCTATAGCCTCTCAGAGTTAACACAGTGGGCTCTAGCATACCAGGGTCAGGGGCCTGAGGTACAGAAGACACTGGAGAAGGAAGGAGAGGAGACAGAGAGGCCCATTATAAAACTGCCCTGAGTAAGGTCCACAGGGAGTGCATAGCATAGAGCATTTTATAAAATGTTCATGAATAAATATATAACTCTGCCTCCTGCACCCCCACATCATGACACAGTCCTGGACATAGAGACAGAAGAGGTTTGCATGTGCAAAATGAAAAGATGCCAAAGGAAAAATAAAAGAAGGAAAATGAAAAGGGAAACTGAGAAAAATACGTCAGTTTATCTATTGCCCATCTGTCCAGTTTGAAGGATATCTATTTAAAAATTAGGTATGTCCCTTTTTGAAACTCTTATTAAAATAGCCAAGAACTGATACTAATACTCAGTGGATGACTGAACACTGGGTCAGTTTGTAATGTGCATCCCACCTGTAAAGACAAAAAAATAGTGTGTCGTTAAGTCAAAACAGAAACAAAGCCCCTTAGTATTTCTGGAACCACAGTGATTTGAGGTCCATAGCTACCCAAAGATTTTAGAAGTCTTGGCCTTAGTGGAGAAGAGAAAGTTTTGAGACAAATAAAGAGAACATTTAATTCCAGGTAGCTATGAAAGGAAGGAAAAGTCCTACCAGTCACCATCTCTGCATTACAGTCCCAAACCAACCTGAGCAGCCACCTGCAGCCTTCCACACCTTGACTGAGGTTTAGGAAGGAGAGTGAAATAAGGATGAAAGGAGAACGAGAAAAGGTAGAAAGTTGTGTTTAGTTCTTACAAATAAATTTTCAGATGTCCAAGTCAAAAGAAAGAAAGGAAGCCCGATTATTAGTGCCCGAGAGGAATCCAAATACTCACTTCTGATCTCTTCAAAGCTGTAGGGTTTACCCTATGGAGAATTCTACAAAGGTGGGGATTTGTCTGTGTGTCCCTAGAATTTACATCTGCAAGACCACATGTTTTACTATTTCCCATGGTTAGTTATATCTTCTAGGAGGTCGCGAGCACTTGGAGCCCAGGACCCAAGCCTATATCACTGCTGTGGCTTCACCGTGGCCCACAGTGTTTTGCACAGAGAACCATTGTGTTGACTGACTGCTGGGAGGAGGGCTGTTTCCACCCGGTTTCTAAGAGGGCCCCACGCTCTCCTAGCTCAGTGCATCCTTCACTCTTAAGCCAAATTAACCTCTAAAATGTCTGACCTCCCTGGGTTTGTAGTTCCCCGGTGCACATAATTGCATCGAGTCCAATGTCACCGACTGCTGCTCAGGCCTACCTGTACCAGCTGGGTCTCCCACCACTCATTCTCCCTCTAACACCCCCCGCTGCCCATCCTCTGCCTGCGCCATTTCCGAATGCCCATTCTCCACATGTCTTAGTTCTGTACCTTTATGCCTGCTCTCTGGAATAACAGAGGTAGGATGCGCAGGCCAGGAGCCTGGACACTTAGCGTTAAACTCCACACCCAGTAGTTCTTTAGCTGTGTGGCCTATGGTAAGTTGTTTGTAGCCACTGAGTCTCATTTTCCCATCTTTAAGATTAGGGATCATAATATCTACCCCACAGAGTTATAGAGATAAATTATAAAGCCAACAAACATTGTAGGTACCCAGTAAGCATTGGTTCCTCTCTTTATCCTTCAAACTTGAGCACAAATGTTACTTTTGTTTTACTGCAGACAGAAGAGTTTCTCCTTCCTCAGAACCAAGCAAGCAGTTATTGGAGATAATCATGCAGCAATAAGGAGCAGACCATTCCCATGTCACCTGAGTCCACTGTGCAACAGCTGAACCAGCAGAGCACCTAGCCACATGTCTTCAGACACAGAAACCTGGAGTCACAGAATAGACAAGTGTCACATGTTAGACACCCAGACCTCCTATTTTGTAGATAAAGAAACTGAGGCCAGCAAGAAAATAAGATTGGACTTTTTCCTTTTGTGCTTCACTTTGACCCTACCGTGAAGAAATTTTCAATACTCAATTTCAGTTTTCAATGTTCACTGAACCAACTGGAAGCACAGGAATGCCCTGGGCTGAGACTGGCGTTGGAATTGCAATCCAGAGCTTCTTCAGAAGAGTCTTGTCCACACCCATGCTCCCACACAGGGGTGTGCATTTTACTTTCAACGAGCAGTAGAGCAGCTACAGTATACCCATAAGGAGGATATTCAAATGTCTGCGACAGACGTCATCCACCCTGAGAATTCACAGGCCACCTAGGGTGCACACTGTGTCGAATGACTGCCCTGCATTACTGAACCCCATCCATCCTGCATAGGAGTGCCAAGGATAGGCGAACCGGAAAAGCTCCACAAAGAAGGAGGAACCAAACTCTCCCCCTTCTCGGCAAGCAATTCAACTTTGGTTTGGTTAATAAATGAGAAGAATTAGAAACCAAAGTTCTTGCCAGATAGAGAAAGAAGGGAAAGGAAAGGGGAATAACCCACTAGACCTTGAGCACTGTGCTACAGGGATCTCACTGGTCTATTCCCCCAGTGACTAGCTACCTGCTCCCGGTGTTGGCTACGTGGAAGATCTCAATGAATATGAAATAAATGGGTAAGTGGATCAACAGGTGAAAGCTGCCCACCACTCTTCAGATCAAATCGCTTCCTATGTTTAGATACTCAGACACACTAGTTCTGTTTTTGTTTTGAATGGTACTAAGGATTGAACCCAGAGCCTTCACCCTGGGTTATCTCTCCAGTCCTTTTTACTTTTTGTTTTGACACAGGGTCTTGCTACGTTGCTCAAGTTGGGCTAGAATTTGTGACCCTCCCATCTCAGTCCCTCAAGTAGCTGGGATTATAGGAGTCTGCCACCATGCCTAACTTTTCAGTCATATTAATTCTGACGTTATTTGCCATATTTTATCTATCCATTGGGTTTTGGTAATAGAGGATAGAATCCTTTCTAACTAGTTAAGGTAAAAAGGGATTTATTTTAAGGCATTAAATGGGTCAGAGAAATTACATGGAGGCCTGAAGAAACAGACTCTAGGTTGAGCTGACAGGAAAGACTCTTCAGGCACACTGAAGAACTGGGCCTTCCTGTCCTGTAACAGGAAGCCACTTTCTCTAGCCCCATCCAGCACTACAGCTACCAGGAAGCTGCTGAGTTCTAGAACCTTCTGCCACTGCCACCCCCAGCCACATCCATTTGTGATGATATGAAGTGTTGCCCCACACTATGCCTCTCACCACCCGTGAAAGCAGTGAACAGACCAGAACCTTTGGTAGTGCTGTGCAGAAAGAAAAGCCAAGTGCCTCCCTGTGCACCTGGCTGCCAAGTATGGTCCCATCCCATTTCTGTCTTCCAGAAGGTTCGAGTGAATGCCTGTGAGTAGTCACACTTGAGTTACCTCAGTACACACAGTTGCCAGAGAGTTGAAAAAAAAATGTAGATTTTGAATTTGTAGCCTCCACTGGATAAAAGAAATCACTCTAAGGAGGGAGGAATGCATTAATGAGCTGATCCATTATAGCCCTCTCTGAGGATATTTCAGAGAGGTTTTTTTTTTTTTATGCACTGTACTCATTGCAGTTTAAGTATTTTTAGTCCAATTCCAAGGTAGGGTGGTAACCTCACTTGTAATAGATTTAAAACAACATCTGTGGATTTTATATGTAGATTTCTTTTAAAAAGTCATTTGCCTTTAGTTGGCTCCCACGAGGGTGACACTTCCTAGATACTATATTCCATTAAGAATGCGGTGAGGCCAATGAGGTCACGCTATGAGCATAACCTTAGTTTATAGCAACCCAAAGCATGACTTCTAGTTTTGACCCTGGGTGCTCTTGTGACTCCTGTGTCTCTGTGTAGGGAGTCCTGGAACCTCACTGGCCTTACGTGGTAAGAAGTTCCGCTGAGCTCTCAGTGCGTGCCAGGCACTGCTAACCCATGTAATAGGCGTGCTGAATAAGTGTCATGCACATGTGCTCAGACCTGTTCTCATCTCCTGCTGTCCTTTAAGGACAGTAAGTAAATGTTCTGGTCCCTGTAGCAGATGTTGTGACTTTTCCGCCTACTCCTGGGTAAAAGAAGAGTACTGAATTTAAGCCACAAGACATTCTTGTTTCTGTTGCAATGGGGCCCCGACCCATATATAACCAAGAGGCTGGAACTGAGCCAGCCTTAGAGCCCTCCCTGGGCCTGCCTCTGACTGGAGCACAGTGGGGAGGAGGCAAAGCCTGTGAGCACTGTGCTATGGGTTAAGTCTTCCCTGCCCCTCACAGTCTTAGCTAAAGGTGCCCTAGGAAAGGAGGACCAGTACCTCACTGCTGGAATGGCTTTGTGCTCTTTGGGCCTTGGCATACAAAGGCACAGTGGTGTCCCTGTAGAGGGAAACCCTTTCTGTCATGGAGCAACACTTTTCCGATTTTTTATTGTGTTAAAATATATACAAAGTTTACCTTTTTAACCATTTTTAAGTATACAGTTTGGGGATGCTAAATGATACAGCACCATCAATATGCAGAACTCGTTTCACCTTATAAGACAGAAACTCTAAACCCATTAAACAGTAACTCCCTTTCCCTCACCCCAGGTCCTGGCAAGCTCTGTTCTACCATCTGTCTTTCTGCTTTGACTGCTCTCCTGTGTCACTTTTGTGGCTCTTCAGGGGTCCCCTTGTAAGCCCATCTCTTCTGCAGTCCCCCGGACTTGGTGAATGCTCTGCTGTTGGTGGGCAGCCTCTTGCAATACTTTATTCGTTCCCTGTGCTTTGGGTGATGTCCTCCTGGCCCTATTGTATGGATTTCCTCCTCCTTTCTCAAGAAGGGATCTGTGCTGCCCAAGAAGCCCTCCCTCATCTCCCTCATGCAGGATCTTCATCTAGGCCACGGGAAATGTGATGGAATGGATGTAGCCTTGTCCTAAAAGCCATCAGTCTGGTTAAGGTTCTCAGAGGCATGCAGGAGTCCTTCTGGTTGCCTCTTCTGCAAACCTGCGGAAGGAGTGCAGGGGGTAAGTCTCCCACAGTCCTCTGCGTGGATAACCACCGTGTTAGTGCCTCATTCAACAGTCCCGCTGCTGCATCCTGCTCCTCAGGGTCTCTAACGCCCTCTCACAGGAACCCACCCCGATTTTCCCACCTTTGCACAGTAAGGTCAGCAGAGGAACAGAGATCTGTGCTGTGCTCTCAATTTTTATCCATCCTTTACATCCTTAGAAACCCAAACTTGCCTCCCACCCCTTTGTTGAATGAAGGCTTTCTAGCTCTTTCTGATGGGTTAGTATCTCTTAATCTTTCACAAGCCCCCGTGAAGCTGGCTTCCTCAATAAACTCTACCTACAACTCTTCTCCAGCAGCCTCCAGCAAACTGGCTCCTTCTTCTGAGCTCCACAAATAGGTTTGTGTATTTTTTATACTATACTTTGTAATAGCATCATTTTCCCCACCTGTTGTCTAAAAACTCCTCAAGGACAGCATAGGTATCTTAGTCCACTCCTTTCTCTGGTCTAATTCCATACAGAGTCATAGAAGGCAATGAATTTAGAGGCACTGGGAGGATGAAGGGGAACAAGACAAATAAGATGTCCTTCACCTTCCTAGCACTGGAAAGGGCAAGTATTGGGGGTGCTTGTGGATCCGTGCTGAGCTCTACACACGCGCAGCCCCTTAGACAGTGTGATGTGTTCTCAGCTCTTTCACATGGAGACTATGATTCATCACTTTTCCCTCTCACGGAATCCATCACACTTCTGGAAGCTGCCACAGGTACTTTTAAGGAAATTCTACCTGTTTAACTCACATGAGCTTGTGCAATCAGGGACAATTCCCTGAGAAGGCATCTTGGAAACCCTGGAAATCTGCTGTGGGGCTCTTCCATGCTTACACTCCCCTGTCCTTCTCATGAGTCACCCTAGTACACACCCAGCCCAGGGCTTCCCGGCAATGGTGCCAGATCTGTGTGTGCACAGAAGGGGAAAGACTTGCGTGACTAATTTTATTGCCTTTATTTCTTGAAAGGATTTTGCCCTAAAATAAATTACATGATATTTCGGCGGTGGAGGCGGGATCAAGGATGTATACCTCGAGGCCACTTCCTGCTTCCCCTGTGACAACTTCCTTTTTTCTCTCCCAGTGGCACAAAAAAGGTCCAATCAGCTCCTTGTGAGTCACCAATGCCTGCCCTAAGTGCCACCCCAGTCAGAGGTTATATATATATTCCATGCCCCACGTTCCGGTCAGAGGTGGCTAGACTGTCTATGGTTAGACTCCTCTTCACATCCTTGGAATAAAGGCTATTTTTACCTCACATTTTTCTCTTTTATCATGCCAAAAACCTATCATTTCTAATAAGAGAGTATGGTTCACTGAAGTTCTAGATTATGAGATGACTGCTGTGTTGCATTTCCTAATGAGGAGACAGAAGGATAATGAAAATTAGGCAAATCATGCCCAAACTTTGGACGAGGGAGTTTCTGACTCTGAATTTGTTAGGGCTGACAAATATCATGTATCAAAGTCACTGACAGCAACAGTGTCCTCCAGAGTGTGACCCAAGGGCAGTGTGTTAGCCTACAGTGGCCTTCTACCCAGAGAACATGCCTGCTTATCCTCTGGACCACAAAGCAAGAAATTCTCACAATAGGACTTCAATGGCAAAATGCCTCTAGGAATTTTGTGTTGAGCTAGTTGTAAATGGAAGAAAGCATAAGAAACTCCAGGTTCTTCAGTCCCTGGGTCCTGAACATTTTGATTAGGGAGTAGTCAAATCTCCAAGACTATAGGACTGGCTCTAGCTTTTGTTATATTGGCTATAAATATATCAAATTTATCAGTCACTGTGGTTGATCTCAAAGGATGCAAGATCAGAAGATCTGGCAAGAGAAGTGTCAGTGGGTCATGGCCAGGCTTTGGACTGACATAGAGAAGAACAGTTCTTGCCTTGTTGCAAGGTTGAGGGATGAGGTGGGGTTCAGCAAGGACAAATTCTGTGTCAGATCAATTCCTAGCTCCTGCCAGTTCTTGGAAGAAAGGGAGGCAACAACCTTGAGTTCAACATGAAGTCCTGTATTGCAAGACACAGCAAGTTTTTCTGTTAAAGCTTCATAATTTCCCAGAAGCCTTCTGAAGCAAAGATTCCTCTGTCCTCAGTAAACTTCTCTTATAAAGAAGATGCCAGTCCCACAAACACAAGCAGTGAATCAGCTGAACAGCTGACTTCTTGGAGACTCTAAAGAACCCAAGGCTGGGCTTAGCATGGACCAAACTGGTTTTTCTAGGTATCTTGACTCAACCAATCCACTCAGAACTTTCCTGCAAAAATGAGATATCAGTTCATCTTCTCCTTTTGTTTTCCGTTGGCTTTGCTTTATGGCATTGACGATATAGACTAGGAAGAGACTCTAGACATTCTCAGAATGATCTAGAACCCAGGTAGCTTTACAACCTAGGACAGCGTAAACACTGCTTCACCACCCCCAAAAGACTGCTGGAAAATGAGCCAAGACAAGGCTGAATCTCCAAATGCAAATGCACAAGCACAAATTTCTACTCCAGTGCCCTCAGCCTTGGACCTGCTGCTCATATTTCAATGGACTTCATTATTTATTCCCTCAATTCCTGATCCCCAGCATACACCAAGGAGAATCCAAATGCCCTACCTGTCCTCTTCCCGATAGCATCTAGAGTAGTTGCTGATTTTTTTTCTCTCCATCATACACATTCTTTTTTTTTTGTGTGTGTGTGTGTGCCAAGGATCAAACTCATGACCTCGCAATTGCCAGGCCAGTGCTTATGTCACTGAGCTAAATCCCCAGCCAATCATGCACATTCTTAAGTCCAGTTATGACTTTCATTCAACTTTTTATCAAGGTTAACTTGATAAACTCAGAACTCCAGAAGTCCTAACTGCACATGTAATCTATAGTGGTGGTTCCAAAATTTCACTGCAAAACAACATCTCCAGAGAGTTTCAAAATACTTACTCTCACCTTCCTCAGACTGTCTGAATTTGAAATTTGGGGAATCAGGATAGGAAATGTGTCTTCTGCTATGGCTGTTGTTGTTTCTCTTTAGTGCACCCACAGACCTTTGTTTAGGAGTAATTAGTCTATAAAGAACCATGGTAGAGCTGATCCAAACCATCACATTGTTTTCAATTGTTTCAAGTTTGCTACTTGGTTTATTTTTCTTTAAACAAACCCACTCTGATTCTTTTCTCCAGTGGTAGAGCATCCCATCTACACACACACACACACACACCCAGAGAGAGCATGCTGAATATACACACAGTTCAATGAGGTGCCAACTATACAATGAAAACTTGATGGCATTGATGCTATATTGCCATACATAAGGAGGAATATGCATCATTTATCATTCTTTTGCTGTGATTCTACGAAGAGCAAATTCCGCACATGACTCAGACCATCTGCTACTAGTTAGACTAGAGGGTTAGTAATCCTGTTACCATAGGAGAAGCCACACATTCCCATGAAGACTTTCTCAGATGAAAGATCACGATGGGAATTCAGAGAACATGATATCTTAAAAAATAAGTAAAGCCAAGTCTTAGGAAAGCTGAAACACCAGAGGAAATGCCAGAGTAGTACTTGCCTGGTGCCAGCCACTGGGCTAAGCAGCTCATTGCTAGAGACGTCACCATTCCTTTTTAAAGACAAAAGTTGAGTTCTGCAGAAGTTAGACACTTTATTTCTCAAGTTCACAAATGATAAAGTCGTTATTATAAGCCAAGCTTTTCGGACCCCAGAGTTGAAATGCTTAACCATTCTTTCCATTTTCTAGAATCATGTGACTCCCCCCCAACCATCAATAAAATATCTGTCATTATTTTCTCACTTAGTCGCATGTGACACACAAATGTAAGTTAGCAGTAACTGCCCAGTCCCCAGTGCTTTTCTAGACACCCTTGTCTCTGAGTCCCAATTAATAAAGTTGAAAGTAACTGATTACCCAGGAAATGAGCCTTTGAGTTGTGAATCCACCCAGGATGCAACCAGCGATAGCCAGGAGGTCACTCCGGTACCTGGTTAGTACAGGCAAATTGCCTGCTGTGGCCAGCAATACCCGGAACTCACTTATCATCCTAGAAACCAAAGTTCTGGGGTAGACAATGGAAATTTGCTACTTTCTCCACATGTGAGTTCAGGCTAATAACAGTATGCCCCCACATTGCTATTTTGAGATTTAAAGGAGTTAATTTGTGTCAAGTGCATAGAACAGTGTCTGGTACTTAGTAATTGCTATTAACGGTATTATTATTATTACTATTATTATTCAAGTTGTATTTGAAAAACCCTTTTTTACCTGGCTTTCCAGGATCTTATGTCCTTGTTTCTCACCTTGGTCTGTTGGGCTTGATCCAACCCTTTCAAGAAGAGATGCCTCAACAAGTACCAAATTTAAACATCTCTGGAAACATCTTTTTCCAGAACAACTTTACTAATACCCTTAGGACAAGCTGAGGTGCATTATCCTAGTCTGGAAATGTGCATTTTTCTAAAATAACCAAACCAAGGCTGACCTTTATCTTTAGGATAATTACACAAACAAGGTCTTATTAGGAAACAAAATGAGTTCACAGAAATAAGCAGAAATGCTCTGCAGCACACTCTGACCCTGAAGCCACATCTTTTCATGTAACAAGGAAAAAAATCATCAGTGATTACACTGAGGTAAGAACAATCACACTGAACTTGTCAAAAGTCAGCTCTCTGTTCGCAAGTTATGTACCTAAGTAACACGTCTCGAGCAACCTGGAGAACACAAGTCAGAGGACTGCAATGGATCTCAGCGTAGCTCTTCTAGGATCAACCCAAGCAGTACTGAGCTCAGAATCAGCAGTCATATTTGTTGATTTGATAAAGCATAAACTACAGAGGGAGCTCTGCCATGAATCATTATCAAAACAAACAAGGAATTTCTGTCTTGGTCATGGCATACTATTCAGTAACAACCACTGACTTACATTTGTGTCATCTAAAATGTCTCACTTGATATTTCCAACGGTCACCTGAGAGCAAGGTAAGGTCACTATTGTCCAATTTTACAGATGGTAAAGTTGAGGTTCAGCAACTTGCTATTACTTGCCAGCTCTAGTAAGAGGATAACATTAGAATGCAAATCTTCTGATTTGTGCCTATGTGCTTAGCATGGCTACTCCATGATGCCTCTCTGTTTTTGATGCAAATTATGGAAGGAGCCTTCAAATAGTGAAATCATCTGATAGACAAAGAATTGATATTCCTGAAGTCACTGTTCCGTCCTAATACTCTCAGAATAAGTTTGGGAATTACTGCTCACCATGTAGCCTATCTTGATTTCTATAGCACACAGAATTAGTCTATAATGCGGGGGGCCCCGGGGCTCTCATCTCTGATGGAGCATCCTAAGCATCTGGCTCACCTTGCTTTCATTTACTTAGGAGCGAGAACAAGCAACTAGAGTGGCCCAGGGTTCATCCGCCTCCCACCTCCCCTAGTACATGTCGGAATAAACAGCCAGACCTCTGCTGTACAGACTTTTCTCTGGACGCTGGAGAGTGTCAGCGTGGGCACTTACACGCAACCAAAGCCAAAGGGGCACAGATGGCCACCTTTTTCCTTTGTGCTCACAGAGGAGATCTCCTAGGCCTCAATTCTTTTATCTGGGCTCCCACAGGCCACCCGTGAATGTAGAGCATTAAGGAAAGGGGGAAAGTAATTCTGTGCCTTCCAAAAACCTTCGTCAAGCATTAATCTACCAACTAAAACCCACTGTATTAACTGAGTGAGGCTTTTTTTTTTTTGTCAAATCACTTTTCATATCTTCTTATCAGTGGCTGCTACTTAGAGTATCTTCCTCTAAGAAAATCAGTTTTTACTCCATATCTTTATAGTTTTATTCAATTCATTATGCCATTTGTCCATTGTTGTACATGTGTCCCATGATGAGGCTCAGTACACACTACACCTAAATCAGCACTCGGGCATTTTGCCACTCTCCCCTCCTCTCCCTTTTCCCTAAAACAACCAGAACACGAAACTGAGCTTCCCCTAAAGGAGGTCAAAAGACTCTCATTTCAGGAAGGTCCTCCCTGCACCTGAAGAAAAGGACCCAAAGACACAGAGGCACCAAGAGTCACCCGGACAGGCCTTACTGTGTCCCCCATGTATTCCCATCACATCACAGTCACTTGTGCACTTCGGCACCTCTGCCCGCTCTTCAGCTCTCCCTCACTGAGTCTCCATGTGTAAAGGCTCTTGTGTCATGTAAAACTTATATCAAACAAATCTTTATGCTTTCCCTTTGTTAATCTGTTTTGCTATACTGACCTCAGCTATGCAGTAGGTAAATAAAACATGTTGGTTTTCCTCCCCCAGACCCAATGGGGATAGATAACACGGGAACATCCTTGCCTCTGCCATTCTGTTTGAGAAGCTCCCTGCAGGACTTTAGCCTGGTTTGGGGTCAATAGAGGATTAAGGCTTAGCACCACAGATGCTGTCGGTAAACTGTGCTTTCCTTCCCCCATGATCACAAGTGGCCTTGATCTCAGAGAGACTTTTCTCCAACTTGACCTCTCACTTCTAAGGTTTCTGCCTACCTATCAGTGTAGTTCCAGGAAATAGTCCTGGAATTAAGACGACATGCTTCAGAGGACATAAACTCTCTTATCTGGCCCAGGGGCTGTCACCTTCCAACTTCCTGTGTGACTTAGGCATTTCTGCATGGCAAGAGATGTGTTTATCCTATGAAGATTTCTCCAGATTGGAGCACGGTGGGTTCGCACCTTTCTGAGGCCCTGCTGGGGGACACCACCTTTCCACCTTCCCGGGCCCACTGTTTCCAAAGACACCAGGCACCGCGTCATAGTTCTTCCCAGAAATGGGGTCCTGGAGTGGAGACCACCTCAGTGCCTCAATCCTGATGTTAGAACTCTACTGAGCACTTTTGAGTCACTCTCTAGCCTGTGCGTTGTCATCTCCTTCTTGCTCAAAGAAAGGACAAAATGAGCTCTCCATATGTTACAGAGTAAGGGAGTCTTTCATTAAGACTTTTACCATCCAGCACATGAGGAAAAAAAAAATCACACTCAGACAATTCCTCTTCACAGAGCTAAAGGGGGAGATACAGTGGCAGTCATCTGGGGAGAATGTAGCACGCCCTCTTGCTAAGCACCTTCCTCTGGCATGTGCCAGGAGGAGACCCAGTAGTGTCTCCTGTGAGCCTACTGGTGCGCAGACTTGGAATCAAACATCCCAACACCACCATACCCCTGCCCCGTTAGCAACTGGGGACAGAGGTCTGAACATCTCTTGGTAGGATGACTGTATGCACTATAGCAAATATGAGGGGTCTCCTCTATCATCTGTTTGAAAGCAAATGTTTTCAGTTTTGTTACATTATGATTATTTGCTTTACTCTATTCGATATTCTCTTTCAATGGGTTTTATAATGTTCTGTCTTTGCTCTGATATTGCTATACTTAATTGGCTAGACAACTACTGTGAAGATAATAAGATATACTATGGTACCTATTACTGTTATCCCAGTAACCTGCTGTGAAGTTCTGTACTAAATTCACTGCACTGTCTCAATTGGCTTTGTTTTGTCTTGTTCTGTTGTATTTTTACTACCTTCAAAAAAAAAAAATTAAGGATCCCCAGTTTATAGCTAATAATAAAATCGCTTCTGTTTTTCGTTTTAACCCTAAGATTAGAAATGTTCCAGATTATGTTGGCCTTCAAAGAAAGGTAGGCTGAAAAATAAATAAATAAGGTTTTAAACCTTCTTGGAAGGGACTACACTCTGATAAACCAACTTGAGTTGATAGAAACTGCCTCCTCAGGCACTGAGTCTGTGTGTGCAGACACAAAAATCTCAGCTGGAGGCATCTGTGCAAAGAAAGGATGTGAAGGGTGTGTCTACACGTTAGACCCAAATGAGGGGAGCTGAGAGGGCTGGGGGGCACTGAAGCAAAAGCATAGGTAATTCAAACTTTCAGTACCTAAGAATTTTGGACTGTTCAATTCCAATATTTCTCTGTAATATCATTAGCTCCAATATAACCTAGACCAGTGTGGGGTGGGTCACCAACACCACCTGAGCAACTGTCACATGCCAACCCTGTACTCAGTCTCCTCTGATCCTACTTAACATGAGAAGTAATGGGTGGCAAAATGTAGCAAGGGGGCCCCCACGCCTGACTTCACATGGCTCGTTTCCCCCACTACGTTGCGCTTCCCTACAAGGTAGACCAGAAAGCCTACCACAAAGGTGAGCGGTGAAGCAGGAGGTGATCGAAGGCCAGCTGGGTTTTAGGTGTGGGCCAAAGACCACCAAGAGCCGGAGGAACACATGGAGCCTGCTAAAACTCCAGATTCCTCTTTCCACACCGATGATCTTTAACAGCCAGAGACCCCTATATGCCCCAGAACTTCTAAGTCACTGAATGTCAGCCACAGGGCAGTAAGAAGGGAGTGTGTTGTTTACCCTCTGTGGGCTTCAAAAATTGGCCAGGGCGGAGCGGACCAGACTGCAGATATTCCACAGTGCAGGCTCTGCTCACCCTGCCCTGCTGCCTTTCAAGTACAGCTAAGATGGAGAAATGAAACCAGCTTGGTTAAAAAAGTGTTTTGCTTTTCACCATCTGTTTACCATTTTCAAACCATCTGTTCCTCCTCATGAAGTATTTTGGTGATTAAGGCCCCAGAGGGTGGTGACTGAAGTTGTATTCTGGACCCAAAATACCAGGATTTAAATTCTGACTTTGCCACTTCCTAGCTGTGACACCCTGGGTATATTACTTATCTTTTCTGTGCATCAGTTTTATCATCTATAGTAACAGTAACTGATGAGACACAGGACACACCATCCTAAGTATGATTGTAAGAGGACCAAAAACAGCCCCCCAGAACATGCCTCTAACATCTTATTTGGAGAAATGGCAGGCACAAGAGTAGCTCTGAAAGGTTGTCCTTTCATATGAAATATTTACATCTTTGAAACAAATCTCCATTTGAAAGGGTCTGTGTGTGTGTGTGTGTGTGTGTGTGTGTGTGTGTCCTCTGGCTAGGGCACTACAGTCCCATTCAATGGAGGAGCCAACAGCTTGAATCTTTATACAACCTGATCTTACAGTGTGCCTTCCCGGTCAGCTGCTCCTAGCTGGCCATTCCCACACCTCCTGTCTTTGTTTCATGCATTTTTCAGCCTCAAGTTTAAACATCAGCTTTGGAAACTATGCTAAAGACTTTTCCATTTCTTTAGATTTCTTCTCCTGTGTGCCAGAGGTGTTGATGTGGATAACTTGTGTTTGTGCATCTGTATTTAGATACAGGGAATCTCCATTAAAGAGGGTAGAAAGAAAATTATTTTTCTTTCCCTATATATCTATTAGTGTTTTGAGGTTCAATCAATACACATTTTGACATTTCAACTAGTACAGATTGTGAGAATTCAAATTATAACGCACAAATAAGGTTTTAAACAGAGTCTGGTATGTGACAAGTGCCCAGGAAGTATGAACTGTCATCTTTATTATTAGTAGCATCTCCTCTATTAGTATTTCTTAAGGTGGGAGAAAGGGTTATTTGAGTATAATGCTGAGGGGCAGCATTGCCTAGGGACCACCGACCCATGACTGTCTTACTTGGGTAAATCAGTCAAGTTCACCCTCTGCTTTTGAGGCTTTGCCCAAGTGGGGGTTCAGTGTGAGCTAATACAGAACTGCATGACGGAGTGTGGGAAGGGAAACCCAATTATACTACTGCCTCTATGCTGGACAATGTTCCCAGGCATTTTCTCTTGGTTAGTGTATCAGTTTAGGATTCACAAGAGGAACAGATTTAACATTAAAGACGCACAATTACATAAAGGATTTACTAGGCAGGTTTACAGTGGGCACCTCTGGGCTCAGGGGGACAGGAAGATAAAATGGTACCTGTGCAACGGAGAGTTGGAGCATCCGATCAAAGGCCTAGAACTCACTGCAAAGCCAAAGAAAGCCAAGCGGTCTGCAGGGAAAGCCTGAAGGAATTGGAAACCAATATCCTGAGACAACAGCAAAGGCCGGAGATCCTCCAAAGAAAAAAGTGGAGATTCCTCCTTCTTTCTCTGTTTATTCCATCCAGCCTGCAAGTCTGTAGGTACCACTCGCATCCTGGAGGGGCTTTCTGTCTCAGCTTGAGGCCTGTGTGTCAATCATTCACGCACACTAGAGCTTTACTAACCTGCTCAGAGGTTCTTATTCAGACCAAGTCGATATTTCACAACTAATGATCGCAATTAGTAGAGAAGAATGGGAAATTTCCCCTCTGTCCTGCAAAGGTTGCTGAAATAAACTGACCAAGACCAGGAAGAAAGCATAGAGATATATTAATGTGGAAAGCGGGGAAATCATGGGGAAAGATCACAGGGGTGTGATTGTCCTCTAGCCCAAAATTGTAGGAGAGAGGAAAGTGATGACTAGATAATTTTGAGGTGTACAGGTGATTTTTAGGGTAACTCAGTGGGTTTTGAGGATGTACAATGGCCCAGGACAAAGTTTGTTTCGTGAGTGATTCTCCATGGACTGAAACAGAGGACAGAGGTATGTGACAAAAGCCCGTCCTAGTGTTGGCAGACTTCAGCCTTTGTTTCCGGGATTTGGATTTAGTTAATGAGAGCACAGAAAATTGTTTTCTTCCTTGTGTGTTCAGACTTTGGGCAGAAAAACAAATTTTTCAGAAAGTCTCTCCATGCATTAGGATACAGAGAAATGAGGGAAGATCAGAGAATTCTTGATTCTGAGTGTGATCTGAGTTCTCTGTGCACGTCATAACAATCTTTGGGGTTACATCCTCTAAGCCCCAACATTAACTTTTAGTAAAAGTAGAGGTGTATTTTAATACTTCCTCCCCAGACAGATATCACAGAGGTATCCACTGATACCAGGCACATGGTCCTCAGGGAAGAAGTAGCCAAGTTATCACACGCTACCCCTTCCACCTTCTCATCTGCCCCCCACAGGCTTTCCTCCCATGTACCCCATTCAGTGTCTCTTATGACTAGAGACAAACTCTGAAATCAGTTCAGCACAACCCATGCAGAAATAAAGAACTAGGTTTCCTAAACATTTCATGCACAAATCTTGCCTTTTTAAAAGAAGATGACATTAAGAAGTTGTAACCACCAAACTGAAACCTGTTGTTTAAATAAAGAGCAACAATTACTTGTCAGGGAACTGGGTGTGTTGAAGTATGCCCTAGAAATGAGAGCCACTTTAGCTAACTATTCTTCTTGCTTGTAGGAGAGCTCAGGAGCCGCACCGTGCATACCAGGTGAGAAAGCCATTAGAACTGCTGGAGGGTGGCCTGTTGCACTGTACCGTGTAGCAGAACTATTTCATTACCCTGAGGGGACACAGCTTGGTTAGCTCTGGAAATCTCCAAGATGCTATCTACTTATTAAACAACAAATATTTATCCTATGATGCCCAGGGCACCAGTGGCCACAGAGAATATGTATGACTGCTCTCCTGGCTACTTGCTACCATCTCACTTGGAGTAAATAATGCAAATTCTCCTGAGGGTCAGTCCCTAGTTCTGGAGCCAAACACTTAACTGTCTGAGGTAGGATATGGCTTGCTGTGGCTCCACATCACAGAAATGCAGGATGTGAGAGCTTTAACCATCATGGGAAGTTGTGTCTCACAGAATGCAGCAGCAGCACCCAGACCTGCCTCTTACTGTCCTTGGTTCCAGCCTCTTCCCTCTGCACTGGCTTTCTGTCCAGCTGCAGGAATTCCAGGCAACTGTCCAGACACTCAGAGTCTGGGTAGGAAGCAGAGATTTCTCCTTGTTTGCTTCTTTTCCATCGGCAAGGAAACCTTCCTAGCCCCCACCCACACTCAGGCTAGAACTCACACAGCCGCATCTGAACCAAGAGCTGGTAATGGATTTCACGGCTGCTCAGCACCTCCCCTGGAGCAAAGGACAGAATCACCTTCCCTGAGGTAGGAGGAAAAAGAGGAACTCCGAAACAAAAGCGGGAGTCTGCCAACAAGGAAAAAGTAGCTGACTAAATCTCAAGAGGGTCTGCATCATTTGCTCCAAGTCAGACAGGTAGCGAGGGGCCAGGCAGAGCAGAGTCCTGTACAGGCCCTGTGGCCACCAATGCCCAGATCATGACAGGATAAAGTCATCTAGCATTTCCCCCAACTCTTCGAGGAATAAATGTCATCAGGAATGAAAGTGGACTAGTACAGTATCAGCAAGCACATGAGAGTAATAATAGCACTTGAAAAATAATGGTAATAATAATAATGATGACATTTTTATGTCCCCTTCTCTAGATTATTTTAGGTGAATAAAGATACTAGAGTTCAAACTCAAGGTAACTATGCACATATCTTCATTTTTCCTGTTCCCTTCTGTACCCCAAAGATTATATCTCTGTGTCTACTGCCTGGGGGTTCCAAGTCTTCCACATGACCCTGGAGCACTGGGCTTAAGCATCACATTCTTATCAAAAGAACCTGCATTTCCTAGTTAAAGTTCCTAAGTTTTCTGAAGACTTTTGAATATGCATTTGACACCTGACAGTATTTCCCAGAGGATTTGCTCTTTCTATCAGTCATCGGTCTCCACAGCACCAACTTGCAAGTCAAGACACTACCTTCAAAGGCGCAGGCTGGGCAGGGTTTTCAGTCGCGTTCTGTTTAAACCAAATAGAGACTCTGCATTGCACTGACTTCCTCGCCTATTAACAAGTTCTGGTTCTTGCTTCTCATCGTCATTTACTGTATCTAATCCTAAAATTTCTTCCAAACTTCTCTGCAACCGGACAATAGACAACAGGTCTTTCTAGGCTATCATAACAGAACAAAGCTGAGAGAGAATGGTCCAGAGTCAAATCACACCTGCTGGGCATGTATGAACTCAGAACAGAACTTCTGAGGCAAAGCTGTCATGTGCAAGGCAGTACATTGCTCCATCCTGAGAGTCACAAATCCACACAGAATAAGAAAGGCCAGGCTCTGTGGCACACATCTGTAATCCTGGGTACTCAGGACGCTGAAGCAGGAGGATCACAAGTTTGAGACTAACCTGGACAACATGGTGAGAGCCTGAGATAACATGTTAAAATAAAAGCATTAAAAGGACTGGAGATATAATTTAGAAGTAGAGTGCCTCTAGATTCAATGCCCAGTTCCAAGAAACCAAAAACAAACAAAAAAAGAATAAGAAAAGCATCTAGATCATTGTCTAGTACAAAAGTGGTATTGTAAATGTCAATTCCTTTTTCATTTGCCTTTTTCTGTTTGTAGAAAGCAGGGACAGGGTCCCAACATGGTCAAAGCAGAAAACACTGGGGTTTTTTTATTTGTTGTTGTTTTTAAGGGAATAAAACCAAACAGTAAAATGAAACAAAACAGAACAGTGATGGACAGTGGGAAATCCGCAATTGTTACTATATTGCATATTGTTATCCTCTAAATAGTTGCTTAGAATACCAGCCCCAGGCTTGCAGTCAGACACACAAACGTCAGCTCGCTTCCCTGAGAGCTTCAGTTATTACCCTCTCGGCCTGTGCCACTTCCAGTTGCTTACTGAGGGCCTGCGGGAGGCCTTCCTGCCTTTGCTTCTGCCCGGCTGGCGGGTCCTCCGCTGCAGAGAAACCTTTGTGTAGTTTCCATGATGCTTCTTTATGTCACTACGTGCCTTAGGACCTAGGATGAATCTTTTACCTTTTCAGATCCCGTTTTCTCATAGGAAAAAGAGGTTGCATTTGAATTGCATTTTAAAATTAGATACTGTGCATGTTCCCAAGTTGAGGGTCCCAAGAACTCTCCAGGTCCAGGTTCTGTGGTCATCTCCTACTGTGGCTGAGGTGCTCGTATTTCCTGCCCCACTTTCCCTGCCAGCCTCCTCTCAGGTCTGACGTGCTGTGTAATAGCTGCTAACTAAGATTAACCAGAACCTATGGGTGCCTTAGGGCAGGGAGGTAGCCGTGATTGGTGATCACACCTCCAAAAGATCTGGCAACCAAACCCAGCAGTGCAGGACAGATACCAAAGGACTGGAGTGACAGAGCAGGATGGATTGCAAGCATGTCCGTGGAAAGAAGCATAAGGCTGCCTGGCCCTGTGGTTTACAAAATGTGTGACTCCCAACCCACCCACAGGTTTCTCAGAGCCCCTGGCAGGGGAGGCGGCGACAGGGAGGGATGGTCCTGCCCCGGGCTGCTGCCCCAGAACCCGCTTACATCTGACTCACTCACTCCCCGGGCTTCTGCTGGAGGAATCCACTGGCTACAAAGAAGGAAAATCTTTAAAGTTACAATATCGGCTTACTCTCCCCAGAAAGAGAACTGTGTTCTTAGATCTGGCAATTTTTGTTTGTTTTGGTTTTGGTTTTGGTTTTTTACAGTACTGAAATTTGAACCCAGAGCCTACATAATGAGCTTCATCGACACCTTTGCAAAAAAATTTATTTTTGAGACAAAGAAAAAGTGGGGCCAGGGATTTAGCTCAGTGGCGTAAGCACCTGCCTCGGCAAGTGGGAGGTTGTGAGTTCAATCCCTGGTCCAAAAAAAAAAAATTTTTTTTTTAAATTTTTTTGAGACAGGATCTTGCTAAGTTTCCCAGGCTGCCCTTAAACTTACAATCCTCCTAATTCAACCTTTGATAGTTCTGGGATTACAGGTATGCACTATTGTGCCTGGTTAATTTTGCCTTTAGTAAGTTATCTGAAGGAAATAATTACAAATTTATGGAAGATTCAAGGATGTGCTTTATAAACTAAAATGCTAAAGACCACCACAAAAAAAGAGAGAAAAAGAGAAATGGGTGAATAATTTTTTGTGTGAAGTTCTCTACATTATAGATAAAAATTACTTACATGGAGAACATGTTCGCAGTGTATTACTGAGTAAAAACCTCATATGCCTTTGTTCTGCCTCTGTCTCTCTGTTGGTAGCATTAGAGGCCCCTCTGAGAAACTCTTCCCAGGGCACCATGTCCCATCGTGGTCTCAAATGGCCCATGGCATTCCTAGCTGCCTCTCACACACTGGCTGGCCGTCCTGCATGATGTCTCCCACTGCCATTGCAAGAATAAACGTGTCCACACCAGCCTGACCTTCCTGGCACACCAGAACTTTGCTAAATTCTTGGCAAAAACAGGTGGTTCTGAGCCACATTTTTCTCTGAGCCTGAAGCAGCCATACTGGATTCTGGGCCTCACGCCCTTTCTTAAATGGTTCCATACACTTCTGGCCACCAACTCCCATCCACAGATGTCAGGTCAAGTTCTTTAGCAGAACTGGAATAAACACCACAGGACCTTCCATTCTGCTTTCTGGTTTCATTTTTCATTACACACGCACACACACACACGCAACTCCCTATTTCTTGATTATTACAGTAAACATTTGTATACCACAAGTGGAGGCAAAGCAATAATGGAATGTGTCCTGGGGTTGGGAAGGAATGAAAACCTGAATAATGGACATCCCTTTGCCCCTCACAAATGTCCATGTCTTAATCCTTGGAGCCAGTGAATCTGCTTTTTCTCATGCCAAAAGGAACTTGGCAAAGGCAGACCAAACATGAGACGAGCTTTTACCAGCTTCTCCTGAGAGACCCAATATCATCCAGTGGTCCTTGTAACAGGGAGGTAAAAGTAACAAAGTCAGAAGCAGGAAATGTGGCCATGGAAGCAGAGACCGCGGTGCCACCTCTTAAAGATGGAGGGAGGGAGCACAAGCCACGGAATGCCTGCGGTTCTCAGGAATGAATTCCGAGGCATGGCAGTAGTTGGAAAGACTGAAATTCGGTTCTCTCCTGGAGCCTGCAGAGCCATGGAGCCCTGCTGCCATCTTGGCATTAGTTCCAAAGGACTCATTTCAGATTCGGACCTCCAGAATGGTAAGCCAAAAGTCTATATTGTTTTGATTTGGAGTATTTTGTAACAACAGCAATAGAAAACTAAGGCAGGAAAGTGGGCATGATTTATGCTAGGAGTAGCTGATTCATCCCATTGTTAAAAAATTTCTTATTTATATTTGTTATCCTTGCTCAAATGGACACACGTAACTTTTGGAACCAAACGAAGTTATTATTTTCAAAAAGAAGGCTGTGGTGAAGGTACTGGAAGGGACTGGAAGGGAGATGGCCTACAGCCAGTACCTGCTGCTTAGGGAGAATGCGAAGACTCAAGCAGAGACTGGCATGGACCTGGAATGTCTCTAACATCCTCTGATTAATCCAGTATCAAAGAACTGCCCAGATCCATCAGGCTTCTCCAAAATAAAATGAAAGAAAAAATTTAGAAGTGAGTGGGTGCAGGTATAATTTTAAAAACACAACAATAATAACAACAACAACTCAGAAAGAAATGCATTCAGCAAAAAAGAACAGATGATAAGACATAGGGAGACAGATCCTTCTCCAAAGGAAAGAAGATCAAGAGATGGTGTGAGGGATGGGGGAGGATGGACAGGGGATGCAAAATGGAATTAAGATGTGTAATGTACGTACACCAACTGCACACGAGAGAAGTAAGCACTGTGTATTGCACGTGTACTCAGAAAAATTTCAAAATAAGGAAAAACCAAGACATTACATGAAAGCAAATCCTCAGACACCACAATAATTTAGGAGCATTTTTGCTTTTGCAAATCTGTACTATGAGATCCCCCACCCACCCAATAGAACTGAGGTTAGCTGCCTGCCCTGCACACACATGTGATGCAAGGACCCTTCTAGTAGCTCCCTCTGGCAGGCGCTGTGGGCAAACGCACTGGGAAACCCCACCCAGGCCTCCCTAGAAGCAGCTCTTTCTGCTGATTTCCCCTAATCTGTTTTGTTCCTTCAAAATACACCAGCCCTATCCTAAGACATCTTCATGGGTACTTCACTATGTCTCTATCATAAAGAAACATGGAAGGAGGTGTTTCTAGAACCACCATGTCCAATAGAGACACAATGCAAACTACATACAAGTATGCCATTTTAAATCTTCTGGTGGCCATATTAAAAATTAAATTAATTTCAATAACATATTTCATTTAACTCAAGATAACTAACATGTTATGATATGTGATCAAAATTTAAAGCACATTAATGAGATGCAGAAAGTCACTGACTTACGAACATTCAACTAGTGAACTTTCACAGATACAAACAGACCTCGCATTGTGAGCGTTCATATGCGTGAACACATCTCAGAAGTAGCTCACGTGTGTGCCGGACATCGTCACAGTTGTGCTGCTGTGTGCTGACTGTGCAGTGTGAGAGGAGACAGTAGCACAGAGCTCAATCACAGTCTAGCATGTACAAAGCTAGAGGAAAACAGTGGTGATATGGAGGGGACAGTTAGCAAGCACAAAGCACTGGCCATGGAAACGAGCGAAAATGCTGTACCATATTGTAATGTAATCATAAAAATAAAAATAGGTTAAAGTATCTGTGTATGCATATTTGGTGTTTTATGCTCTACATTGTATATTTGTGTCAAAGTTGTATAAGACTCACTTGTTTCAGACTCATGAACGAATCTGACTGAAGAACCTTCTCCCAGAATGGAACCTGTTCATAAGCTGAGAAGTTACTGTATTTTACATTCCGTGTGTGTGTTTAAAGCACATCTCAATCTGTGCTGGCTACATTTCAAATGCTTAATTGCTCCATCTGCCTCGTAGCTACTATATTAGGCTGTGCAGTTCTAAATGAAAAGAAATTGAAGAGATTGTATCGGCCTGCTTTTTGTTTCTGTAATGATATGCCTGAAGCTGGGTACTGTATAAAGAAGTTACTTAGCGCAGAGTTCCACAATTTCAAAGGTGTTGACTCGGCTCTAGTGAGGGTCACTGTGTGCCTGGATCACAGTGGTGAGCAGACACACGGAAGGACAGACCAAGTGGCAAGACAGGAAGACAGACGACAGGAGGAGCCAGGCTTGCTCCTTTACAACAGCCTCTTCTACAGGAGCAAACTCAAAGTCCTACAAAAAATACCTTAACCCATCCCAAAAGCTGTACCCTCAATAACGTAGCCAACTCCCTCCTGGCCTCACTTCTTAAAGCTCCTGCACGTCTAGCATCACCATTTTGCTTAGTGACCCCAACACACAAAATTGTGGGAGATAAACCACATCTAGGCCACAGCAGGGATCTAATGACCAAGCCAGCAAGTAATTCTAATTAAGTTCCCACTTTTTTTTTTTTTTGGGTACTGGGGATCGAACTCACGACCTCACACTTGCCAGGCAGGTGCTTATGCTGCTGAGCTAAATCCCCAGTGAGATCCCACTTCTAAAGAGAGAGCTATGAAAGCTCTTCTCAGGGAAACTGAGAACATTTGAATATGGACTGAAAAACTGAAAGAAATGTGACTATGAACTGCTTATTAGATATTTTTATGGAGTTACTTTTCTTTGGGGGTGAGATAAAAGTGTGTGGGAGATAATCTTTTTCAGGAGATTTGGGCTGCAGTATTTAGCAGTGAAATATTGTGTTGTCTCCACATTATGCTTGAAAAGAGTTTTTGTTTCATTTTTGTTTGTTTGTTTCGTTTCATTTTATTTACAGCATTGGAGATCAAACCCCAGGGACTCAGGCTTTTTAGAAAAACACTCTGACACTGAGCTACACGGCCAGACCTTTGAAAAGAAGATTCTTACAAGACAGCAAGCATAATAAAATGATAATTATGGATCTCAGTGGAGGGTAGATGGATGTTCTGTATGTATATTATTCTTTGAACCCTGTCTCTTTGTCCGGAATTCATGATAAAAAGTTGGGAAAACACACACACCATACATGCAGACTTACAGATTCCATTTCAAGCAGCTATGATTTATCTGTTGGAGGCGTATAACTCTTAACTAATTGTGCTAAAAGATGTTTCAGAGTAGAAGACTTATGGAGGAAACAGCATGGTTGGTAGTCAGAATATGAAACTTTGCCTTCACCACAGATTTCGCTTAGGAATTCCAGGCCGAGGTCTGCTGTGTGAAGCTACTTTTATTGGGGGGAATTTCAATCCTGTCATTTCAGTATCTGCCAGTCCCTGTCACAATCCTGGCATCTTGAAAAGAGAAGTGTCCCTAAAGCCTGTCTGCCAGGCACTTTGCTCCTGAGCACAGCTGACAGTGTGCCCTCTCTGGCGAGAATGGGCTGACCCACCAAGAAAGACAGGCGTGGAATGCGGGTATGGATATCTGGAAATGCCTCTGAAACAATACACCAGGTAACATCTGAAAGCAGGAAGAGCCGAGTGACAGGAGGAGGGACCATCCATGTGGACCAAGAACACTTGACACCCTCTGTGTTTATTCTGGAAATCTTACTTGGTTCTTAGAGTAAACAGTAATGTGAAAACAACACAATGAAGAGGGAGCGTAAATGCACTATCCACAGTGGTCTACTCTTGAACTCCTCAGAGGAGCTGGGCGATTTTCCAGCATCAAAGGAATGAGTAGGAAGGACTGTGCCAACCAGACCACAGGCTCCAGGAAGTCAGAGCTCCTGTCCACATTTTCACCAGAAACCAGATAAAATGCATTGATTCTTTTGTTGCTATTGTTCAATGCCCGGGTCAACAATAAAATACACAAACTTCCAAACTCTTTTATTACCCTCAAATATGGACACAATGCAGATGGAAAAATAGTCATCCACCTCAGAAATTCTGTTAATGGGGCTGCTTTTTATTCTGCCCAAGATCTTAATATTTACAATGAGGTTACATTAGCCTCTGACTTCCTCTTTTGTGTTTTATACTGTGAAACCTCTCTTTGGCTCTGACCCCTAAACTCTGAGATTCTTCCTCCTCTTCCATCTGGGTAAGTAGAACAGCCCGTGTTCATTTCCCTCACCTGCTTCCTTCAATGCCTTTGACGCTGAAAAGTGGTAATAGCTCACACATGTACACACTGACAGACACACGCAAACACACACGTAGGAATACCACACCTAATTCACCAGATTCCCCTTGAAAACTCACGTTAGTCCCTCTAGTCACCCCGGTTTTTGTAACTTTACATCACCTAGTTCAACTTAAGTTTGAACCAACTGAAGTGAAGAAAACCATTATCAAGTTGTTGTTTCTGCTTCAGTTTTATTCATTCTTTATTATTAGTACATGTTTGCAATATCTGATTATTCAGTGTGGGCAATTAGTACATTCACATAGCACATTTAATTGTTTTTTTTTTAAATACTTGCCTTCTCGTCTCTCTTTTTTAAAAAAAAAACTTTTTTGATCTACAAAATATCGCCAAGACTATAGTCCTGTGATACTGCTTTTATTTTTTAACTTTCCAGATATACATTAACTGAAGATTCTTTTAGACCACTACTTGGTTTATTTTGTAAAACTTATCTGTGATTAGTAGCAGCTGGATTTTTAAAAAGTATGCAAGTCTTCAAAGATAGTTTTGTTCTTAGCATGTCACAATTTGCTCCTCTAAGCAAATACTTAGGCTGAATAACCTCACTTCTTACATGCATTTTAAAAATAGTAAGCTTCATCTCAGACCTTGGAATTACTACTCACTTTTGAGTGTGACTCAGTGACATTTTGCTACACTGCTTGTCTGATTGAAGAGCGTGGATGGAGGTGAAATTAAACCAGGTAAAAACAATTACAGTTGCACAAGCCTGCAGCAGAGCTGTGAAGTCCAAGCTTTCAGACACAGCTGATTCCTCCAGGTGTTCAAGAAACAAAGTGATGAACTCACAACTTAATACTGTTTACTTAAAAGCTAAAGGATACCTAAAGTCGATAGGCAGCCCTGAGCCCTGTCTAGGTCCTGCACTTTTGGAACTGGTGTAGGATATTGGGGTAGCTCCAGGAAGAAGAGGAGAAAGGCAGGAGCTCTGAGGAGATCTGGCCTTTCCAGAATATTCCAGCATCCTGATCAATGTCCTTAGGAGTTTGTTTTCAGTATTTTCCTGGAGATTGAACCCAGGGTCCTTGCACTGAGCTACACCCTCAGCCCTTTTTTATTTTTTATTTTATAGAGGGTCTTACTAAATTGCTAGGTTGGCTGGGTTGAGCTTAAATTTGCACTCTTGCTGCCTTAGCCTCCCAGCTGCTGAGATTGCAGTGTCTTTCACTGCCAGTGGCAATTGTTGATATTTACATTCAAAGATAAAGTACACTCATACTTTCAGTTTATAGTACTGAAAGGAAACGGTGTGTTCAAGGCCAACACTGTAACTCTGTTTAGGGTGTTTGCTGGACACTTGCCTCCCTCAACTTCATCGCTGGGTGGGTGCAGTGGAGGTGATTTCTAGGACACAGGCATTTTCCACAATCCATTTCAAAAAATAGGTAGCTTTGTGCCCTTTTTAATGAGACAATATAACTCGGCACAGAGGGAATGTATAAAAAACTCCAGTTACACAACGTGGGCCAATAACAAAGGTTAATTAGGCTTTTTAGATAATAGTTGTTAGAAACCAGGGAAGAGAAAGGAGATGAATAAAGGTAAAGGCTTTCCTAAGTGTGACATAATCTTCTCAAGTAAAACTAGACACTCTTTTGGTCAGAAAGCCACACTCAGTTTTGAAGGTCTGATGCAATTCAGACTGGTTAATGACTCACTCCTGGCCCCTTTTTCTGCCTTGGGAAGGACTCTTGTTAGTGATGAACAATAAGCAGTGATCAGAAGTACTCCAAGCACAGAGAGGAACTAGCCAATCATCTATTAAGACTTCAGGAAAAAGCTAGTAAGGTTTGGAATTTCCAACCCTTGGCCCTGAAACTCCAGAATTTCCTTATGTGGTCATTCCCCCACATGAGGTTCAATTTATCATATTTCCAGAGGCTTCTCCTGACCCTAAATGCTCCCCAAGAAATAACCCTCTTCAGTTGTCCACAGGTGCCTTCTCATCTCCAAATGCTGGGAGCTTCCAAGTCACACCCACCCTAGGACTCACTATTTAAGATCAACACCAGAATTAGGAGACCTTCTTGTATCCTCCAGGTCAGCTCAGCACTAACTGAGATCTGAGTTTAGCCTCCTTAAGGAACAACTAGATCTCTGTGGCTTTCAAAAGGAGTTTTTTTAAAAAAGCACCTAGCAATTATAAATAAACTGGTAATCATTTCCCTGAGTTCTGTTCCCTATTGAAATCACCTTCCTGCTTTCTGTTTGATTTGTGTTCGTTACTACAGCCATGACCCTCGTGACACACAAGATGAGAATAATTACAAATGAAACAAGAAAGTATTACTTCTTTCTTCCCCTCCCAGATGGACTTTCTACCAAGCAGTGAGACCTAAGTACCTTTAAGTGGTGGCTGACCTGCCCATCAGTACAATCCTGCCAGATTCCATCCAGCAACTTGCATATACTTTCTCTTTGCAAAATGAGAGACTTTGGTTCGGTCAGGATTGAAATTCTAAATACCAGAAACTGAAAGGACTTCTGTTTTAGGCAGTCATTTCAAACCTTAATTTTCTTTACTCTGGTCCTACTTGTGTCACTCAACAATGGCTTACTATTCAGAGACAGCTGAGTCTGCCAAAAATATTGGGCCTTGAGAGTCTGATTCAAAAGCCACCCCTGAACCTCAGAAACCTACTCTGCAGTTAGAATATCCACAGTCTTACTAAAGTTACAGCTTATAAAATATTAGGACAATCCTGGGTAACTCAACTCCCTGCCTCCAAATTACTAAGGCAAACATACAGGTCTTTAAGAGGGGAAAAAATTGTTCACCAGTGAAAGCAGTTGGTATACAGTTAAATAATTTTTCAGGAATCTGAACTTGTTATACTTGTTTTTAGCAAAGCAAGAAAATATGGAAGTCATCCAATCTTCCTGTATTTCCTTATCTTGATCCCTCTGCCTGTCTGGGGGTGTCCTTGGCTAGTTTATCCTCTGACCTTCCTTTGCACACGCCCACATTAAGGACAGGATTCGGTATGCCTGCTCTGGGCTGGCAGAAGCACCAGGACTCTACCTGATAGACAAACAGTGGTACTCAAATTCCTGAAAGTCTGAATAGAACATTGAGAGCTGATGGGCCAGCAATAAATAGTTCATGTGTCGCCTGTGAGTCTCTGAGGGCCTGAGCCCAGGAAAACTCAGGTACATCCAAGCAGTCAAGTTGAGAGAAAGACAAGTCAGGGCTGTTTTCTCTCAGCACCAGATCTGAATCAGTGAACAGACTGAAAGAAGAAAGGTAAGAAGATACAGAGAACACCGCGTTTCTGAGCTACTGTAGAAAAGAAAGAATGGCTTCAACTGGGAACTTGAGAGAGTGGACAAAATAATCAATAAAAAAGAGAAAGAAAAATTCAAAATGTGTATTAACTTCTGACTTGACCAGATCAGACCAAATGTCCAAATTTATTTCTGCACCTCAGAAAAATACTCACACCTTTTTAGAGTAGAGTTTGAGATTGCAGCACAAGTCCAGTAACTTAACATTACTAACAAAATAAGCCAAAACCATGTTGTAAAAATAGCTTCATAAATAAAATCTCTTGATTTGTAGTTATGACCTAAGGAATGATGCTTCATACACTTGATCGAATAATTTTGTACTTCTTTGCAGAGATAACCCAAAGTCCTCAAGAAAAGAATCATGGAGAAGAGATCACTGTAAAAACATGTTTCTGGCCTTACCTGTTAATGAATATACATACGTGTGCACACACACATGAAGTGTGACACTCTCCTGTGATAACTGGTATAGTACCTAAACACAGCTTCCACCAACATATTAATAGCACAATGAGGACACTTCTACTTTCATTTTCAAACAGCTTCAATATGAAAACTTGGGGCAGGGCTAAAA
Organism: Hydrochoerus hydrochaeris; assembly: GCA_004027455.1. NCBI lineage: Eukaryota > Metazoa > Chordata > Mammalia > Rodentia > Hydrochaeridae > Hydrochoerus > Hydrochoerus hydrochaeris. Next base: position 43,034 of record PVLA01012167.1, read on the forward strand.
GAAGTCTGAGCTAGTAGCTTCTCTGTGCCCAAGATATGGCCAAGTCATTCTCAAGGACAGTTCTCGCTTGAGCTAGGCTAAAGAAAAGCTTGTGTCTAGACCAAGATTCTTAGCTCTTGGTGCTCAAAGTTGGTAACACAGCAAAATGCGAGCACTTTGGGTACAAAATCTAATATACCTGCGATAAATCATGTACCCAAGGAGCACTCATCCTGGGCTCCAGAATCATACTGGCTTGACTGACTTGAAACCTGGTTTATTCTATCTTCATGGCCTAGCATGAGTAGCTTAAACTTTCTAAGACTTAGGTTACTTCTCTATAAAGCAGGACCAGCCACAGTGGTAGACCATCACGAAGGGTTTTTGTGTGTGAGAGGACGGATGCAGTGATGTGCGTGTGTCTCTCAGCACATCACTTGATAGCTTGGCACATGTAATCATGAGGGATTTAGGGGGAACAGAAAAAAACACAGAAAAAAAATTTTAAATCCTCTTGGTCATGGGCTGTAGCTCGGTATACTTTAATGTGTCAGTCAGTCCAGTTTGGTTTGTGTATTTGTGTTTGACTCCAAAAATCTAGTTAACTTTCTTCAACAGCCCACAGGTTGCGAGGTTCCATTGTGGCCGGGCCATATTATGGGTATAGTGGCCTAAAACACAAGTCTGACCTCGAAGCAACAGAGACCAAAGTCTGTGCCTAGACAAGCACTTCTGAATCACTAAGCTGACAGCTCATTGGAAAATAAATATTGCTTTTTTGACCCATTTAAAATAGATCTAATCTTGAATGACCCTCTGAAGCCCCTCATGTGGTGGTGGTGTTGGTGCTAGTTGCTGTTGTTCTTCTTTTCTAAAGTAGACGTCAGTTTTTAAAGAAGTTTTAGGTTCATAGCAGGACAGAGGAGAATACAGAGATTCCACATATCCCAGCTTCCCCCAAAACCGATATCCCCCACCAGAACAGTTCATTCATTACACCTGTGGACCATCTTTATCACCCAGAGCCAATGGTTTATATGACTGCGCTGGTTGGTGTTATAAACTCTGTAAGCTTGGGTGAATGTTCGGTGGCATGGGTCCACCATGACAGTATCACATGAAATAGTTTCACTGCCCTGAAATTCCTGTCTTAGAGACTCCAGTTTTAAGGCTGATCAAGTGTTTATGACTCTTCCCCCTCCAAGCCTTCACAATACCCTCACTCTCTCTTCCATTTCTATTCAGGCTGCAGGACAGGTGGTCATCTGTAAATTCTTCCTTACTACTTGTTCAAAGGGAACAGGAAGAGAGTTCTTTCTCTAAAATTATCAATGGTTTTCAACAGCCAGAAGCCATCAAATCTTTGGGAACCAAGAAGGAGCACTCCATCTCTCACAAAGGAGTAGCCCTCGGATTGAATATGGTAATAATTAATGTATAATAATGAGCCCGGTCTAGATTTTATTTATACCAACACAGTCATAAAATATTTTTAAAGTTTTATGAAAGAAGGGGTATGAAAATGTCAAAATATGGCACTGATACTTCTGCTGAATTTAGACTGGTCTACAGGGAGTTCTAAAACAGGCAGATGATGGTGTCCCACCTCCCAGGCTATTCCTGCCCTGGTCTTTTATTTCCACTTCTTGGTCAGAGCAAAAGTAACAACGACTTAATTTTTAACAGGTTTTTTTGAACAATAATCAACTTTGAGTTTATAATATGGATCTTTTTTATTATATATATATATACACACACATTTATGACACACACATATAATTATTATAACCTAGATTTCTTCTCGCCCCAACCTTAATACAAATTACTGAAGTCAGAGCAACTAACAGCACAACACAATCACAGCTGCATGGGCCAAATTAAGTTCCAGCATGAGGTAACGGTCCTCTGGGAGCGCAGTCTCACTTCTGGGCCACTTGCAAATCACACAGAAACGACCACTGGCTACACTTCCCACTCCAGCTGGCGATGCTTTTCCCTGACTGAGATCAATGACGCTAACATCACGATGCTTGGTTGACATCTAGTCAAAGGCTGATCGCAGTCCTTACTTGTTAAACTATCAGGAGGGCTCCTCCAGCTGCCTACTTGGCTCGGGATCAGCTATTTTCTATTTGATACAAGGTAGATGGGAAAAAAAAGGAAAATGATAATACATGAAAATGGCAGTTCTTTACAGTAAATTTGGCCTATCCTGTGGCCATATAGTGAGAAATGATTTGATCCATTGTGTTTAAATCAGTTGCAAACTAGCCAGGGATGCCAACCAATCTCCATCTATACTTGGGTCACCAAGTAGAACCTGAGGAAGTCCCTGAAAAAGGAGATGGGGATCTCAATTCATTCCTAACCCCAAAGTAGGAAAAGGACTACAGGATTTGTCAGTGAGAGGTGAACAGATTATTACCGCAGAGTCAAAGTACACATTGAGAGAGGAGTGTGCCTGCTTCAGGGATGAGGAATTATAATTCCTCATAGCGCAGGCACTGTGGTCTGGAGTATTTACGTTGCCTTTGGGATATCACTCACGGGATCTGCAATGCACATTTCCTCCATCTGTCAGTTATCCCTTAGTGGGCTAGCTTTGAATGCAATTCATTTGCATGCATTTGAAGTTTAGAGATATGGTTTCCAAATAATAATGCTGTTCCTTTGTGGGTGGAAGTCCTGGAATTTGTGAGTTTATATCATTTTATCAGAATAAAACCATGGGCCCCCAGTTTATAGGCTTATTGTATCTTTTAAGACTTAGGAATCTAGGAGTAATTAAGCTGGTAAGGAAAAATAAGCTTGGCGTGATAAATAAGAGGTACTGTAACCTTGGATAGCTTTGATTTTATCCTAAAGCTACAGTTTTTAAAGAATCCAACTGCAAAATTGCAATGTTTCTCATTCCTTTTCTACCGTTATTTTTTCTATCCTACCTCACAAGTTTTTTCTATCCTTCCTCACACTGTTTTTTGATCAATGCATTTCTAATTTTCACATTTCATGTGACTTTATTATTTACGATACACACTCTACTGATGGAGAGCAGTTACCCACAGGAAGAGACACTCTCCCTGCCTCACTCAGGGACACTGGCTTCCCTCTTTCAAAACCAGAAAGCACAGAAGAAACAAATGTGGAAGATTATTTGCCCCCGGTTCTGCTTTCAGAAGGTTGCTCTCTGCCCACGAGTTCCACACTTTATCTCCCTGACAAAGAATCAGTCTGAATAAAAAGCCCAGGAAGCCAGTGTGGGATGGGGAACATAGTGCTTTGGCACAGGGATAGTGGGGTTGGGATTAAATCTCCAGAGTCAAAATCAAGTAGTGACACCCTTATAATTTAAGCAAGAAATGGACTGCTTGAGGTTTCCTTAAATATGAATAAAATGTGAAACTTTTCAAAGGACAGTTCCTTGCAGAGCTTAAGACATATCTATAAAAGAAACCCATTTGAGAAATACCTACCCAAAGTAATTTGCAATGATTTTCTCCACTGCTTACATGCAAGATTGTCTATTAATACTAAGAAGTTTGTTTTTAATACAATGCTTATCACAGTATGTTAAAATGCATATTAAATTAAGCAACTTTTTTTTAAAAACCCAGAAAACCACATCCTTTGGCTGATCCTGACCATTTTAATCTTTCTATGAACTGTTTTTTTCCAGCTTTTACCCCCAATATCTTTGTGGGTGTTGAATTATTAAGTAGAATGAAGGCAGCAAGGGGCTAGATGCACAATAGAAGTTTTAAAAATAGTAACTGCATGACAACACTAATTCCAT
>PVLA01012168.1:0-46817 GCA_004027455.1 Hydrochoerus hydrochaeris
AGACAAGATTCAAAAATTAGTACATGTTTGCAGTACACAAGGATACCCATTCTGGTTTGATTATTAACTGCCTTTGAAGTCCTATAATGTCTCTAATGTTTAGTTTTTATTAATAGTGTAATGTAATGCTAAATTTAATTTACTGTTTGACAATATAGACAATTTAATTGAAAATAACAAGAGACATCATAGTAACTACTGTAGATCACCTAGTATTGTGGTTTTATATGTCCTTTTCATTTCGTGTTCTGTAGGAATTTGTATTTTTGACTTGTTTCGATTTGTTTCTCCCTCTAATATAGAAAGGCTAGGTATACATGTAGAGACTTATACATGTGTAGAACTTCTAAGTAGTTTACGAGAATGGATTATAGTTACTGCTAAGAAAAAAGAGAGGAAAAGAAAGTATTCTAAAGGATATAACTGCATGTATGTTTAAGTGTGTAGGATTGATAACCATATTACTAAGTTTTTGTTGGATAGATGAACAGAACTGGTTGCAGTCTCACTGTTTAAATGTCTACTTTGTAGGCTTTACTTTTATAACTTGAACAACTACTTCTAAGAGGAAAATATGTAATTATCAACTAGTGATTTCTTACTGGTTACTATTTTTGTTTTGTTTTGTTTTTGAAGTTTTGTATTATTTCTACCCTTTTTCTGTTTCAATTTTTTTCTTTAAATAAAAAAAAGAAAAGAAAAAAGTGCAAATAGTGTATAAGTCTACCCATGTGATGCACCAAAAGCAGTCAAACTCATAGAAACGGAGAAGGGTGGTTAGCATAGCCTGGGGAAGGAGGAACAGAGAAGTCACTGAATAATGAATGCAAAACTTCAGGTTGACAAGATGACAAAGTTCTGCAGCTCTGTTTCCAAACACTCCGAACATGGATAACACTATTGAACTGCACATGTAAAGGATGGTTAGCACGGTCAACTTTGTATTATGTATTTTCTATCACAATTTTTTTCAACAAAAGAAAGGACTAACAAGTTAGACTACATTAATAATCTATTCATCAAAGATTCTATGAGGATGTTTGCAATGCATACAACCTTAAAAGTTCTGGTACCCATAATGACATAAAGAATTCCTACAAATAAGTATGAAATAAATAGATGACCAAAAATGGGCAAGTGAACTGAACAGGCATTTCTCAAATGAGATGTTCAAACAACCGATAAACACATGATAAAGTACCTAACCGTCACTGATGGTCAAGGACACTCAAATGAAGTAACATTAGACTTGCTGCGGAACAGCATCGGTGGGCAACCCAGGCTCCTTCAGTACATTACTGAAGCGGGTGTGAATCATGCAGCCATTTTCAAAACGGGGCATTATCTAAAGTCAAACATGTAAATACCTTAGGATCCACCCACTGAACTCCTCAGCACAGAAACACAATTCTAGATAATGAAAAACTCTAGAGGAACGTGTGCAACATAAGACAACCCAAGACTGCACGGGCGTCTTCTCCTAAGGGCCCACACCTGAGTCAGCACAATGCTCACCGCAGTAGCATGGAATACTCCAGAGCAAAGAAAAGGAGTGATTTCTGGTTTTCTGGAACATGGGTGTCTCTCAAGGACATAATGTTGGGCAGAGGAAGCCATACAGAAGAGTACATTTTTTTGTATCCACTTAAATAAAATTCAAACAGAGAAAATGTAATTTGTAGTTTTAAGGAATGTGGAAAGTGGTTATTCTCAGGGAGGCTGTGCCTGGAAGGAAACACCAGGAATGTTCTTGGATTGCTGAGGATGTTCTATTTCTTAACCAGGTGACGGTTATCTGGGTGCGTTTATGGTATGATAATTTACTAAGCTCCAAAACCTTTGATTTTTAAGACTTTCTGTGTTTATCGTACCCTTAAATAAAACTTTAAATAAACAATCAAAGGCACATACCATGTTCCAAGAAAAACTGTTACAGAATTTGGCTACTGAACACCAAGGATAAAGAAAAATTCAACTGATATCCAGGTAGAAAAGACAAATTGTACAAAAGGATAAAAATTAAATTAGGCTTGCTAGCCAGGTGAGGTGGTACACACCTGTAATCCCAGCACACGGGAGGCTGAGGCAGGAGGATTGTTTTGAGTTCAAGACCAGCCTGAGCTACAAAGTGAGCTCAAGGCCAGCCTGAACTGCATAAGACCCTGTCTCAAAAATACAAAAAAAAAAAAATTAGGCTTGCTCAAAATGTTACCTCAGCATCTTATTTTTAGAAATGAACAATGACTATAATCTTTGAGGAAAAAGAAAATATAATGCAATGATATCATGCTTTGTGAGATGTTACTCAAGTGTGTGTGGCAATAGGTATTTATTCTTCTTAGGATGTCTGGACATTGAAAATGTAAGAATATAGAGTCCTATGTGTGATATTGTGTTGCTTATGTTAAGATGTAAACAGGTTGCTGCTAGCATTCTAATTAAAAATTCACAGATAGCCCCAGTACAAAAAAAAAAAAAATTCACAGCCAGCGTTCTCATCAGAAAACATATCCTTTAGATTGGCTACTACAGGGACTTCTCTCATCCATTTTTTTAAAAACATGGGATCTTGCCAAGTTGCCCAGGCTGTCCTTGAATGTGAGATATTCCTGCCTCAGTCTCCCAGGGAGCTGGGATCACAGATGTGTGCCACCACACTGGGCTTTTGATCTGCCCCTTGACCAAACAGTTGCTCTGCTAAACAGCACTTCAAAGTCTAAAATGGCTTTCTACTCATTATCATGATAATGTTAGAAATGGGCTCTCCTGGTTTCAATATGTATCCTATAGAAGTTGTCTAGAAGTATTTGAGAGATACTTCACAGCCCTAAATGGAGAGGGTGAAATCAAGTCTGGACTCTAAGGGTGCTTGAGACGAACTCTGCAGTGTCAGGACTAACGTGTTACAACTGCTGACAGGGGAACAGCATCTGTCCATCAACATCAACAGAATAGGGTCATCTTCACTACCCCAATTCTCACTGCGCAGCCTGCCCAGCCCCAGCCCCAGCCCCAGCCCCAGCCCAGGAACTCCCTGAGGCAACAAGGACTCTTCCCTTCTGCCTTTGTATCCCTAACACTCAGCATGGTACATGGCATGTGGTAGACATTCCACAAATGTTTGTCAAATGAATAAATGAATAGGTGAAGAGGTAAATAAATGAGTGATGGAAACCAGCTTTTATAAAGCTTGCCTCAGTTTGGAAGTCCCTCAGCGAGGGCATTATTCTACTCATGACAGAGACAAAAAGATGTTAAATGACCTTTGAGTTCTAGTCCTAGGCACAGTCACTGTCTCCAATTCCTCCTCCTGGGTGACTTAGCCCAAGAGTTTAAATGTGTCCCGAAAGCACCTGGAACAGGCAGCGGATGAGCCATGCTCCACGCCCCACCCATCCTCGTGCAGGAAATGCTGGCTGATGTGTGCTGTTAGAGCTGAGAGCCTGAGAAAGCTTAGGCCCTCGGGCTGTGGGCACGCTGCCCCTGCCTTGCTCCCAGTCTGAGCTGCACATGTGTGTGCTTCCAGAGCTCCCCGAGGCAACAGCACCTCTGGACCAAAGCCCAGAGCCAGCAGCCGGGCTCTTCCTGTCTCCTTAGGGCTGCAGCTCCAGCTCCTGGCTCAGAAACAGGCTGTCACTATGTCCCACAGGGACAATGAGTGTTTACAAACAGCCTCCTCAGGAAAAAGTATCCCAAGCCTGTTGTTCTCCTCATAGGAAACTGAAGTGAGTTACTCACTGAATTTAAACCAAGGAGTAACTTCTGTCCACAAGATGGAGGAGCCCAGCCCTTTGCTGGTGGAGGTGCTAATTCTCTCACTTCCCCTTGGCTTTCCTGAGTCTGTACTGACTCAACTCACCCTGCACTCTCCTGCCGCTCACACCCACACCCACACAGCAAGGGGCTGCTGAGTGAGGCCAGCAAGTCTAGAAACTAATGCTCAATGGGTCTTTCTGACAAAAACCAGCTCATTTGCTGTGTGTTTGTATTTGGCTGCTATTTGTGGAAAACAACACAGGTATAAATAAGTCTGGAGTAAATGGAGAAGTATGGATGCACTATGCTGGTTTTCTTTTTTCTAAATAAATATTACTATATATATTTAAAATGATGATATTTAAATGATGATATTTAAATGATGTCATGGGATATACACAGCAAAAAGGGTACTATAGTGATGCACATTAACATATCCAGTATCACACATACTCTTATGTTGCGCTTGATTTTGTAACAAGATCACCTAAAATCGCCTTACTCAGCATGCCAGTACACTCCGTATAATCCCAGCACTCGGGAGACTGAGGCAGGAGAACCATTTGCAAGTTCAAGATCAGCCTGGGCTACCAAGTGAGCCCAAGGCCAGCCTGAACCACATAATGAGACCCTGTCTCAAAAAGACAAAACAAAACAAAACAAAAAAAATACTTAGCATGAATTCTACATGCAATATAATTACTTGTAAGTCTCATGTCTAAATCTCTAGCTGGGAATGGCAGTGCACACCTGTAATCCTTGAGAGGCTGAGGCAGAAGAACTGCTGTGAGTTTGAGGCCAGCCTGGGCTACACAGTGAGTTCGAAACCAGCCTGAACAATATAGCAAGACCCTGTCTCCAAATTCACTCCCTAAAAAAAAAAAAAAAGAAAGAGTCTCTAAATTGCAGGCAGACACAGGCATTCATGCCTGTAGTCCCACCTACTGGGGAAGATGAGGCAGGAGGAGGAGGACCACTTGAGCCCAGCAGTGTGATACCAGTCTGGGCAACACAGTCAAGCACTCAAAACCAAAAACAAACAAAAGCCCTCAAATCTCTAAACGTGTTCAGTCTAGAAATCTGATCAGTGTCTGACTTACATCTTCCGTTCTTCTCTCTTCCTCCCTCAACCTCCACTCCAGTAAGCACTGGTTTTTTTGTTCCCTGTCTCTGTTTGAAGAATTGCTGTTTCTCATCAGGGTGTGAGCTGGCCAGAAGTTGAAGTGCGCAGGCCAGCGGCCCGGAACCTGGCTAACACTGCCACGCCCATTTTTTTTCTGTTGTTGCATTTGAGGAAGCCCACACATACCTTCTTTTTTTCCCCCTGGTCTTGGTTACACAGCCTTTAAAAATAGTAATTTTAAAAGAGGCAACTAGACATGCCAGAAATAACCAGTGGTTCAATGAACCTCTGAACAAATATGGTAATACTGACAAGGAAATTCTAAATTCAGTTTCAGTCTCATGCTGATTGTATGAAAAAAAAAAAAAGTCCAAAAAATGGAGAAAAACAGAAGTTGAATTTAAGAAAACTAAAGACTGCCTTTAGAGAGAAAGGGCAGAAGGGCTTCTTAAGGGGACAGACAGCTTGAAAGTGAGCTGCTGATGTTCTGGACTGCAGGGAACTTCAAGGCCCAGGAAAGCACAGCTGTGTGAGGCAGGCATTGGAACTGGAAGGGCCTCAGTGATGGCCGTTTCCTTCTGGCCATCTGACGCAGGCAGGCCGCAGAGCACTGCTCTACCTCAGTGTTATCTCAGCGGGTTAGGCGTGGTGGTGCACGCCTGTCATCCCAGCACTCTGAGTGAACAGTGGTGGGAGGATCACAAATTTGAGCTCAGCTAGGCAATTCAGTGACTTAGTGAAACCCTGTCTCAAAAAACAAAACAAGCATGAAAAAAACAACTACTGGGGATCCAGCTCAATGCAAATGCTCTGGGTTCAATCCAAATATTAAAAAAAAAAAAAAAAAAAAAAAGAATCTAGTCATTTCTACTCTCAGACTTGTAGATTAAAGGTTATAAAGATTAAAGGTTATAAAGTATGGAAAACTCCTATCACAGAAAGAGGTACACAGGAGACATGGAAATCTTCTATATTTTGGTGAGGGTAGTATTTTCATGGGCATATGTATCTGTGATAATTTTATACGTTAAGTGAGTATATTATATAATACACAAATTAAATCTTAAACAATGGTTTAAAAATAAAAACACAAGTCCCAGGAGAGACAGATGGATGAGCCAGTCCAGGGAAGGGAAAGAAAGGCTGTACATTTGTTGATGGGCTCAGAGGTGATGGGCAGAAGAGGAAAGTTAAGTTTGGCATCACTTTCCACTACTGGAGACCAGAAAGCACAAAGAGAACTCATGGAACTTGGGACAGAGGGTTGAGTGACTTTTCTGAGCTAGTCTTAATACTTGGTGGTAGATATCCTGTGGCAGGTTTTCAAGTGGAACAAGGAGTCTATCTTCAGGGGGAGTCTAAGTCTCACACCTGGGTCATCTGTCTCAGGGTTCTCTTGGCCACAACTGTTCTGTCCCACTCTAAGCACAGAGATGGGATGCATGGTCCCACCTCAACCAGGGGCTACAACAGAGAGCAGAGGTGCTGAAGTCACCCAGGAAGTAGTCAGTATGCCATGCGAGCCACATAGTCGCCAGAGGAAGGCTGACATTGGGACCCTGTAGCCAGGGCAGGAATATTCTGAGAGTGCCAGTGGCTAAGGAGAAAATATGGTCTTGAAAATGGACATGGCACTTGGCATAAGAAGCCTAAAGAAACCAGAGCTGGCATGGAACAAAGCATCAGGATTTTCCTGTAATTAGGGCTATGACCAATTATAGTTAGATACAGACTACATTTTAGAGACTTATGCCAGAGAGTTCCTGCTGCCAAGGTGCAAGCAAAAACCAAGATGTGTGGGTTTGCACAGAAGATTGAATGGCCAGACCCAGACCAGGACCCCTAAATACCCACACACAGAGAGGGAGAAAATGGCAGATAAAACGAGTCCTACCCTTTCGAGACTAAAAACACAGGAATCCCATGGTTAGACATGCAATAGTATTTATTTTCCCCTAAGAACAAATGAAGTCTCAAGGAAGCCGAGAGAACTGTTCACTCTCCCCTTCTCTTCTGATCCTTTCCATCACCATTTAAATAAAGCTCGAATCTCTTCAAAAAGAAATCACCTCAAAAATAATAAAAGCAAGCAGAAAAATAAAACTAGCCCTGGCAACTTCATTGGACGCCAGTTCTGCCCTTTTGTGTTCCCCAGTCCTTTGCACGAGCAGCAGAGATTCAAGAATGAGTCCCTTGGCCTTGGGCCTCTGCCTCCGCCCCCCCACTTCTGTATCAGTCCCGCATGACTGGGGTACATCTTCCACTCCCAGAGCACACTGGAAATGGAGGCTGCCAGAACCTCCTTCATGCCGAGGCCGTGCACACCACATAGCTTTCGTTTGCTTGATTTCGGCAGCCTCTGCACTCACCGACTGCGTCCTTCTCAACACTTACTCTAAAATGTCGTCTGCTGGACTTGCTTTCCAGTCTTCCCCACTCTCTCATTAGCTCGGCCTCACTGTCCCCTGAGAGGCACCCAATCACTAGTGTTTCCTTCAGGGTTGAGACGGTAAATGTGCACTTAGGGTCCGGCTAAGTGACAGGCTACGGAGTAAACAGATGAACGGCTGCTCAGCTGGTACAGGAAGAATTATTACCCAAACCCAGATTCATCTAGCTTTAATCTTTGCTTGACCCACTCGGCCAAAAGGACTTTTTCTCTAATTTGAAGCAGTTTCATAATTTTTTTAAAAAAAGTTGTTGGTCACTGGAACAAAAAAATGTGCATCATGGAATGAAAACTAGTGAAGATATTCTTGTAATACTCACACAGAGATTTTTTAAAAATATACTAACACAGATACTTTCAATCTACAGAGTAATGAAAACTGTAATGGTTTGTGTACTCAGCCAAGTGTAGAAGCTAGAATTCCTGCTGAGCATCTGAAAGCTCCCACAACTCTGCACTGCAGAGAGAAAACAAATACAAAACCCACATTTAGGTCTCATTCAACTGGGGCCAGTAAACAACTCATTTGGCTGGCAGGTGTGGCTCAGGGGATGGTGCCACGCTCCAGTGCATCACGAGAAAGGACACTGAGGATCTGAAGGAGACTGTGAGTACCAGACCAGTGGCTCCAACTGTAAGCCCAACACTTGTCCCTGTCTGCAATTTTCCGTTACTGGTATGAACTAAGACAAGTAAATAGACTGTGATAAAGATTTTCAGAAGCTATTGTAACAATTTGATAGGAGAAGTTTTCTATTATTTATATCAACAAAAAAGTTGTGTTTAAATTGGCAATCTATTTTTATAGTATGTCATTTTTACTGCATTTTGTTAAAGTATCTATCTGTCAATTATTAGGGGAACAAATCGTAATAGTCCAAAAGTACTGAAATAGACAAAAATAAACTATTCATTAAAGGTTTCTCCTAGGAGTGAAGAGATAAGTTGCAGAAAAAAAAATACTTGAAACATGTTAAATTATGAACATTTTATATAAAAAAACCCCTATGATATGTAAAGAATTCCAATCAATTAGAAAAATGCACAAAATACTTAAGGCAGACATTTGGCACGAGAACATTTTAATACCTGATTGACATGTGATGAGTGCTCAGCTTCGCTGTCCTCAGAGAAAGGAATGTATGTTGTCACTAGCGTCACCACAGAGGAGCCACCAGATGGTAACCCTGGAGGCTGGTGAGGGCACTGAACAAAAGCTCTGGTGGCTCAATGGGAATAAGACGTGTGGAGGTCGGGCGCAGGGAGCCACTCGCCAGAGCGCTTTGGCAACTGCACACCTTCCACCTTATGACATCTTTGTTTAGGAAGCCTTGGCCTCCTGTGATTTGAGACAGCATTTACTCCTCCCAGGAAAATCCTCAAAGAGCTGAGCAAGAGGAGGGATTGCAGGAATTTAAGACCTCCAGGAATGTGATGGTGGAAATAGGACTTCTGGGAAAGTCAGATCAGGTGTTTTGATCAGTTAGTGTCTACTAGGACTCTTGACAGTCTCAATTAAATATTGGCACTTGATGGGACATCCCTGACATCTAGAAGGTCCCTAGCCCTGTAGGAGGCAAGGGGCAGGCAGAATAGGTGGCTGTCACTGGTGGGACATCTCTCGCTGCAGACCACACAGCTGTCCTGGAGTTAGGCTCCTCCACCCTCCAGCCCCCTACAACTGACTGCTCAGGGCTAAGGGGATGGCGCTTGCCTGGGAGAGTCTGATCAAAGGCCCATATCTCTGGTGATAACCCACAGCATTGCTCTTGGTGTCCCCACATGGGTCGTGCGCAGATGTAAGAATCAACACACTCAGGGAAGTCCTCATTCCTATACTGTATTCATGACAGATCCCCCCAGCCCAGTTTACCATTCAAAGGTTATTTTTATCAGAACAACTGGATATCCCAGGTGATGTTCCCACTGGGCCAGTTTCCCAGGAAAGAAGAAAGCTAGGCTCACCATTTACCCCTGGCAAGGAAGATGAGCTCAGCTGTGCATACGCTGCTTCTGAAACGCTGCAGGGACTGCCAAGTCAGAAATGTTGCCAGGCCCCGTGCTCAGCTGGAAGGCTGAAAGCCTGTTCTCAAAGGCACCTTGGTGGAGAAGAGCTCACCACCCACAGCGGGCTGAAGCAGAGCCTGTGCCAGTTCTGTGTGGGCTCTGTGATTGCCAAGGGGTGCTCCAGCCGCAGGGCGCTTACTTACCTTTCCCGCAGGCCTGCACCAGGCCATACCATTCGCCGCAGCTGTTACACAGCAAGGTGAAGGCTGCTTCTCTGTGGCCTGCGACAGACCCCAGGGCACACACATACAGCAGCTCGTCCCCCATATCCAGGCCAGTGTGGCCCTGCAGGATGGTGTGTGGAAACGCAGGTGGGTCTCCGCATGGCTTCTCTGAGAAAAAGGAACCATGGTCAGCTTTTCCAAATGGTGTTGAACTTTTTTCAGCCTGTGAGAACACACACTTGGGAAAAGCCCACCTCCCACCCCTCACTCCCTGCCCTAGGGCTTCCACCTACACCTGACTGAACTGGGATCACGAGGGCAGTTTCTCATTCACCCCAACAGAATGCCCAGCACAGGGGAGGCACTCAAAAAGTACTTCTCAAATGAATAAAGCTGTTATAAATGCTAAAATTCTGTACTTGAAAATTTCCGGATAGCATGAACTTCTGATGTAGCCTTGAAAGAAGGACCTAGAGACACAAGTCCAGCAGCAGCAGCTTTTGCCTTTCTCACATAAGCAAATAGGTCTGCTGTCAAAAGTTAAAATGCTACAGACTTGACTGTCTTTACAAGGGGTGAGCAAAAATCCAGTGAAGATGATGCCAAGTGCCATCCAGTGGAAAGGCAGGCTCACAAAATCATTACAGTGTGTCTCCATCCAGCTCACTCACTAAATCTGGCCAAAATGACCATGAAAGGTGAATTCAGGACACTGAGGCAGTCGTGACCATGCAAAAAAAGACACTCAGGAAAGAGACCTTCCAGAACTGCTTCAAAAAGCAGCAAGAATGATGGGATAAATGTGTTTGAAGTGAGGGGAAATATTTTGAGGGGGTGTAATGACAATATGTCTTTTACTGTAATAAATTTTTAAAAATGTAAACATTCACAGGGGGATTTAGCTCAGTGGCTTACGCTCCTGCCTAGCAAATGCAAGGTCATGAGTTCAATCCCCAGTACCAAAAAGAAGTAAAAAATAAAAATAAAAAGTAAATATACCCAAGGAAAAAAAGCTGCAAAACATAGGGCTGGGGATTTAGCTCAGCGGCATAAGTGCCTGTCTGGCAAGTGTGTGGTCGTGATTTCAATCCCCAGTACAAAAAAAAATTAAACATTCACTATAGTTTTTGATATCTCATATATATAAAAATATATAATATCTATAAAATATATCTGTATGGTTTTAACATAAATGGGATAACATATGTTTTACTGAGTACTATGCTTTTTTTGTTATTGTTGTTTTGTTTTTTTGGTATTGGGGTCAAACTCATAACCTTGCACTTGCCAGGCAGGCACTTACACTACTGAGCTAAATCCCCAGCCCAAGCAGTATGCTTTTTATTTACTTATTTATTTATTTTGTCTTTTTGAGACATGGGTTCACTATGCAGTTCAGGCTGGCCTTGAACTCACAGCAATCCTCCAGCCTCAGCATCTCGAGTTCTGGGATTACAGGCGTGTGCCACCACGCTCGGCTTTTTTATTTTTATTCTATTTATTTTTTTGGTACTGGGGATTGAACTCACGACCTTGCGCTTGCTAGGCAGGCGCTTAAGCCACTGAACTAAATCCCCAGCAATAAACTGTTATTTTTAGAGAAGTTTTACATTAACAGCAAACCTGAGAGAAAAATACATTGAGTTAAAACATTTTCACTTCTTCTCCCACTGTAAGCATCCCCTGATATCAACATCCTCCCCCACAGTGGTATATTTATTATAATCAATGAACCTACATAGATTCTGTCTTTTGAAGTTCAGAAAAAAATTCAATTTTAGTAAGTCCAGCTTATCCATTATTTTTTTCATGGATCATGCCTGTCTAATATCTAGGAAGTTATTATCACATCATAGGTCATCTAGGTTTATTCTCTATGTTATCTTCTATGAGTTTTATTAGTTTTTTATTTTATATTTAGGACTGTGGTTCCTTTTGAGTTATTTTTTGGGAAGGATTATCCAGTTTTTCTAGCACCCATATGTTGACAAGATGGCCTTTGCTCCTCTGTCAAATTCACTTGACTATATTTATATGAATTTGTGTTTGGGCTTTTTATTCTCTCTGATTGATTTGTTAGTCTATTACTTTGTAAGTACCTTACCATCTTGGTTACTATAGAAGTCCTAGTCTAACAGCATCAGTCTTCTGACTGTTTTTCAATATTGAGTTGACTACCCTGGGTCTTTTGTTTCTCTACACAATCAGCAGAATCAGATATCCATAAAATAACTTGCTGAGATTTTGATGGGGTATCAATGTATAGATCACATTGGGCACAACTATGTTGGCAATATTGAGTCTTCCTATCCATGAACATAGAATACCTTTTCACTTATTTAGTTAATTTATTTCGCCAGAATTTTATAGTTTTCCTCATCTAGGTCTCATTATCTTTTCTTAGATTTATAGCTAGGTATTTCATTTTTGGGGCCATTAATGTAAATGATGATGTATTTCTAATTTCAGATTCCACTTGTTCATTGCTAGTATACAGGAAAATGATTATCTTCTGTGCATTAACCTTGTATCCTGAAACCTTGCTATTATTAGTTCCAAGAGGTTTTTGTTTTTGTTGTTGTTGTTGTTTTGTTTTGGCCAATTCTTTTGGGTTTTCTACATTATTATGTCTTCTGCAGATGAAGGCAGTTTAAGTTCTTTTAATTTATATACCTTTCTCCATTTATATACCTTTTATTTCCTTACTGTACTAGGGTTACAGTATGATGTTGAAAAATAATGATGCAAGAGGGAATCCTTGCCTTGTTCCTGATCTTAGTAGGAAAGCTTCATGCTTTTTGATATTAAGGATGATGTTAGTTGTCAAGATTTTGTGTATGTTTTTTATTACATTGAGGAAGCTCCTAGCCTTAAACTTGCTTACACAGCCTAGGCTGGCCTTGAACTCATGGTGATCCTTCTGCCTCAGCCTTCCAAGTGCTAGAATTACAGGTGTGTGCCACCATACCTGCCTCTTTTGAGATTTCTTCTTCAATTTGTGTTATTTAGAAGTATGTTCTTCAATCTCCTGGTATTTGGAATTTTCCAACTATCTATTTCTATCCATATAACAGCACCTCTAGTTCAAGTACTCAGAAGGATGAGGCAGGAAGGTCGCCATGAGTTCAAGGCCAGCCTGGGCTACACAGGCTTCCTCAACTTAATAGATATTTCTATATTTTTGAAAGCCTTTATTAAGAATGGATGTTTAATTTAGTCAAATGCTTTTTTCTTTTGCATCTATCGATATGATCATGTGACTTTTCTTCTATATAGCCTATTGAGGGGGTGGATTTTTTTTTATATTACTGGGAATCAGACCCAGGGCCTTGTGCATGCTAAGCAAATGCTCTACCACTAAGCTAGGAGTCCCAACCCATTTTCTTCTTAAATGTGAAGCCAACCTTGTATATCTGTGACAGGCCTCGATTAGTTGTGGTTTAAGTCACACTACCAATGTTTTGGTAAGGATTTTTGCATCTATGTTCTTGAAGGTGTATTGGTTTACAATGTCTTTGTCAGGTTTAGGAATCAGACGTGGACAGATTCAGCAGGTATTAGTAAAAATAATCTATTGGAGGTAATTGGAATCAATAGACTATTTTATCAAATGACAGCAGATTACAAATTTTTCTCAAATTCACACAGAACATTCACTCAGACCACATTTCAGGCCATTAAATGCATATTATTAAATTTAAAAGAATAGAAATCATTATATCTATTCTCAGATCACAGTGGAATTACATTAGAAATTAGTAATAGATAGTTGGAAAATCCCAAATACCAGGAAATTAAAGAATATGCTTCTAAATAGCACAAGTTAAAAAAGAAATCTCAAGAGAGCCGGGTGTGGTGGCACACAACTGTAATCCTAGCACTTGGGAGGCTGAAGCAGGAAGATCACTGTATGAGGCCAGCCTGGGCTACATAAGCAAATTCAAGGCCAGCCTGCACTATGCAGTGAGATGCTGTTTAGAACAAACAAACAAACAAACAAACACTCTGGAGACATTTTAAAATATTTTAGCTAAATAAGAATCTGTGTCAGTTTGTGCCTTTTTTTTTTTTTAACTTGTTAGGATGGAGAGATGCTTGAGATATTTACATGCCAGGCCAGAAGCCAGAAGTGTAGTTTAAAATTTCTTTTTAATTTTTTCATATTGGTACTATAATGAACCTTGTTACAGCCTATAGCTAGATGTCCCTCAAAGCCTCACGCAGTCTTAGGTGGGGCTTTCAGAGGTGGCTGTATCTAGGGTGCATGAGCCTGGGATTGAGACTGTGATGCTGGGATTAAGGAAAGCCCATCAGATGCCAGGACTGGGAGGACCCAGCAAGAAGCCACCTAGCCAGCCTTTCTGGTAAGCTGTGCAAGCCACGTGGGTTCCAGGAAGAGAAAAGTCAGATGGTGCCTCCAGTGAGCCTATAAGCACACGGGCTGAGAATTAAACACATCCTCGCCTGCGCCCCCAAACCCCATAAGCAACTGGTGGGTTTGGAACACAGGTTGAGCTGATAGCAGCTAAGGTACATAAAGCAACTATATGCTTGTATTGTCTGGTTGATTTTGCAGGCCTGGGGCCAATGGTGTGAGCATCTCGTGGGAGGATGACAGTATGCAATACAGCAAATATCGGGGACTTCCTTCTATCTCGTCTTTGAAACCCAGTATTGTTCTCACCGTTTTGCTTCGATCTGATTGTTTGCACTCTTCAATATTCTGTTTAGATTGGTTTTATTCTGTTTTGCTTTTGGCTTGATTTTGCTATACCTGATGGAATGGACAATTATTGTGAAGATAACAAGATATATCATATTAGCTATAGTTGTTTTCCTAGTGTTCTGCTTTGAAGTTCTGTACCAGTTTTGCTGCTTTGTTTTGACTGGCTTTGTTCTGTTCTGTTTTGTTGGATTTTACTACCTTAAAAAGAAATTGTCTGGGGTGGGGGAGGAAAGCCCACCTAGGTGTGGGTGGCACCACCCAAGAGGCAGATGACCTGGCATGAATAGAGGAAGAGGCAGGCACCTGTGCCTGCTGCTTCTCCTGCTGTCACTGCTGCCGCCTTCTTCCTGCCCTGCTTTGCCATGGACTGTTTTTTCTTCTTTGATGCCCTGTTGCCACGCCACCCTGCCTCAGAGCCAGCCAACTGTGGACTGAAACTCTACAAACTGTGAGCTAAAATAAATCTTTTCTCCTTTAATTTTGGGTGTTGGGTATTTTTGTCTCAGCAATGAGAAAAGTAACTAAGACAGACCTCAATCTTTTGAAAGGCTATATTGTAGGACACATTATTTAATCATTAACACATATATTGATCTCGATTTTTCATAATAATAAACAATGCTACAATAACAGCCTCATATGTATACTTTTGTATATATCTTATTTCTTCAGAATAATCTTGTAGAAGCAGAAACACTATGTTAAAGTGGGGCAGTGATTTTTTTTTAAAGGAAATAATTTTAGATTCAGATTTTCTTTTCTAATTTTACATGATGCTTTCCTTTAGTCCTTATACATTCAAATTACCTAAGAAGCATACTGCCTTAGCAGATATGCTAAGAAAAGATAAAAACAAAAAATACGTCTCGTGCTTTAAGCCACCCCAATTGCCCTGAAAGCTTGTAGTTTTGGTAGCACCTTCTCAAAGAGACTTATCCTTATGCACATTCTTTAACTTGAGAGGGATTTTTGGAGGATACAGGATGGATATATATGGAAGACAGCACAGAATGGCTGTCTTCAATTTTGCACCCAAAATACCTTGGTTACGTTTAAGCTATGTGGAAAATAAGGACAAGCAACTATCCTAAAGTCACCACAATTCTAGGGACACTCCCAACATCATCCTAGGGCATCCTGCGAAAAATAAATGGAAGTCATGTGCCTTAACCAAATCAGGCAAGTGGAAGTCCAGCTGGTATTTCAAGGACAAAGTCTTAGCTTTTCTCTCATTCTTAGTTGCCTATGACTGCCCCGAATGCTCTCCTTTTCTTTTTCCAATTCTAAATCCAGAAAAATGGAGAGTCTTCATCAAACACTATCAAAGGATCAACTTTCACTCTTACACAGCCCTCTCTGGAACACAATTCTTTAGAAGGAAATCCAGGAGCAGTAAAGGGGAGCTTCAGTCCCAATTCACAACCCACCTGACTCCCAAGATCTCCTCCCCAAGAGTTCCTGCTGTGAACTGACATGTTCAGAAGCAGCCCCATCTGTACTGATGCAGCCTGGCCCTGCCTGACTAGAACACTGCTGCCCTGATGAGCTGAGGTATTGTAGATAAAGAGCCAGAGTTACCTGGAGCTATCTTTACCTTCATTTAATAGACACCTTATTATCAACCTCTGTATTTGACTTGACATCCTCCTCGCTAGTAGACAAAACTGTTGGAGTGTGTGCTAAGTCTGACAGACCTCTAGCTTCTACCAATGTTAAAAACATGTGAATCTTGTAAAAGGGATCTCCCCTGCCTTGCCTATAACTTGCCTACCTAAGGATCCCGCTTATACATTTTGTAAATGCATTAATTCATGATTTCCTTTCATTCTGTGCCTGTAAAAGTTCATGCAATTTCTTCCATGATGGAATATGTCATTCAAGGTAGCTTGAATCCTTGTTTCCTGGCCACAATCACTCATATTTAGCTCAGAATAAACTATTTTCATATTTCTTTTAAAGCAGAGTTATTTTAGAATGACAATTTCCAGATTGACAAAGGTTAGAGTCTGGGTCAGGAAAACCACAATCGTGCTCCAGAGTCTGGGTACACACAACGTGTGTTCAAGTGAGGAAACAGCACTTTTCCTGGGCTACTGTGATTTGGGAATTCTAGGACAATAGTTCCACGCATTAGCACAAACAAGTATGCGCCAATAACACCATTCATATCCAGGTGCAGCTCGAATTAGCTTTTTTCACTAATCTCACAAGGGAGCTATGGAAAACTGCTGAACTCTCCTCTCCTCTCCTCTACTGGCTGTTGGGTAAGTTCGCTGGTCTTCTGCTTCTCAGTAATTCTGTAGGTGCAGATTGTGGTTTATGGGTTTCTCAGACCTTAGAGCTGGGTTTCAACAATGTCAGCATCAATTACTATTATTTTCCCTTCCAAAGAAAGAAAGTTTGATAAAAGGTCTTGTTTGCCCAACAAATGCATACTAGTAAATGCATTTATTCGGCTCATTTTTCAACTTTAAAGGTTACATCTGTCAGAGAGCGTTTGATAACTAATGTTTTTACAGATAGTTTAGAAGTCATAAAAACACGGATGCTTTCATCCTGAGAAACTGTAAATCTTCCATCATGACCTCAAATTCTAAAGCGCCAGCAAACCTACTTTGTTATTTCACAAACCGAAGATGAGGAAGTTCTAACACAAACTTTTGACCTTTTCTCCATCCTTTCAGTGTTACCTAAGCTGTGTGAAGAAGCCCTGGCCTAGCTCTCTCACCGATCCAGCCTGCACCTAAATGGCCTTTTACATCCCATCTGATTTTAGTTTTAATTCTTAAACTCTAACTCAGTGATTCTCAAGTAGGAGCAGGCAGAGGGAATCACTGGGAGGGCTCCTAGAAACACCCCCCTGTGCTTTTCAGTTTCTAACTCAGTAGCTGCACCCAGTAATTTGCTTTTCCAACAAATTCCCAGGTGGTACTGGTGACCATCCTCAAAGAATTACTGCTCTAGTTAAAAAAAAAAAAAAATCTACCCTTAAAAACAAAACAAATAAATATACAGCGATAAGAAGCAGAACAGAGACTACTTCTTATTGCTGGCGCAATGAGGGGCAGAAGAGTCTTGGAAAAAGGCTCAGGGAAGTTTTGGAGGTAAAGGAAATGTTCTGTTTTGATTGGGTGTTGATGACACAGGTATACACATTTCTCGAGACTGTTAACTTTGGACTTGTGCATTTTGCCAAAGTAAATTATACCTTAAGGAAATAAGTTAAGAAAATACCTTCCCTCAGAAAACACGTAGTGTATTCAACTTGAAAGATAAATGGTTGACCATTATTCACAGCTTCTCCCTAGGGAAACTGCAGTTCACAAGGATCCTTGCTTCAAGATAGCGGTTTCTAACTTGCAGGCCTTTTAGGAGCAAGCAGTGTTCGCAAGATGCATACATGTTCATACATACCTGGGACAATTAATGCCATCATATGGAAGTCTACGCACAGTTTCCTGAGTTTCCCCTCCTCAAAAAATTACTTTGAAAATCTTTTATTTTTGGTTCCGGCAATCAAACTCACAACCTCACTCTTGCCAGGCAGGCACTTATGCCAGTGAGCTAAACCCTTGGCCCCTAAAAAAATCTTATAGAAGAAAATAATATAATGTCTGCAATTTGCTTTAAAATATCTCAGTAGGAAAAAATTTTTGGAGGAAAAAATAAATATTCTTCTTTAACTTCACCATTTTTTTTTTTTTTGTCTTTTTGAGACAGGGTCTCGCTATGCAGTTCAGGCTGGCCTTGAGCTCACTTTGTAGCCCAGGCTGGTCTTGAACTCACAACGATCCTCCTGCCTCAGCCTCCCCAGTGCTGGGATTACAGGTGTGAGCCACCACGCCCGTTCACCAATCTTAACATGGGTTTTGTGTTTGTTTTGTTTTTGAAGAGGATATGACGGATGAAATCCATGGACTTTGAACTGGGCTATACCTCCAATCCTTTTATTTTGCTTTTGTTTTTGTTTTTGCTTTGTTCTTTGTTTTTTGAGACAAGATCTCACTAAATAGTTCAGGCTGGCCTTGAGCTCCCTATGCAGCTCAGTTGGTCTCAAATTCGCTGTGATACTCCTGCCTCAGTCTCCCAAGTACTGGGATTACAGGTGTGGGCCACCACATTTGGTCTTTAACATTTTTTAAAAAATTCTTTATTTTGAGACTATGTCTCAGTTGAGTCATTAAATTGCCTGGGCTGGGTTTGAATTTGTGATCCTCCTGCCTTAGCTTCCCAGAGGGCTAGGATTACTGGCACGAGCCACCATCCCCAGCTACCCTTTCTGTTTTACACACATGAGGTATTATGCTATACTATGATATAATTATTTGGTTTACAGCTTATTTGTTAACTTTAATTTTTTTCCATCAACAAGTATTTATATTATTTGAATTTATTTGTAAATGAGTAAAGGTTATTCCATTTATTTACATGTACCATAATGAACATCTTTGTCAAACTGCTTTTTTTTTTTCTTTTTTGAGACAGAGTTTCCCTACATAGTTCAGGCTGGCCTTGAACTCACTATATAGTTCAGGCTGCCCTCAAACTCCCAGCAATCCTCCTGCCTCAGCTTTCCAAGTGCTGGGATTATGGGCATGTGCCACCACAGCTGGCTTGCCACATTGGTTAGTACTAAAGGAATTTAAGAGAGGCTATGCCCAAACATGCCATTGTGGTGTGCTGATTACTTGGGACTAGACACACCTGAGACGGCAGGAAGATCTTCCAAAAAGAATTCAACTTCTAAGAAACCTACAAATATCAGTAAAATAATATTATTTTTTCAAATTCTCAACCATTTAATCCAATACTAACTATTGGATAATCCATCCATACTGTCCCCCTTGTTATATACATGTACATCTGTTTTGGTGCTTTCAGTATTGGCATTAAAATATTACCAGGTAGAATGGGCTCTTAGCTACATGCAGATGGAGATCATACATGGTATTTTTAAGGCTAACAGAAAAGCTATTATAGGAAGGAAACACGGATACAGAGAGCAGAGATGGCTATTCCACAGGTAAGAACCCCCACAGGAAGGAGGCCTCTTATGTTTACACAGGATCCCCTCCCAGCTTCCTGCTGGCTTACCTCACGGAGTGTCCTAGCTCACCCCTTTGCTTAGCCATTTGCTTTCTTTCTCCCTCTCATTTCCCCAGTCGGCAGCTGCTAGCTTGTTTCCTATTAAGTGACAACTTCAAATTCCCGTGAGCTCGCTTCCTCAGTTGTATACCTGGACTTTGGAGTCAGAATGTGTCTGGATTCAAATCTGTCTCTGCAGCTTGTTTGTCCTAAAACAGAGTTTCACCTACTTTAAAGTTTTGTTTGTTTCCTGCCTCCAAAATATTTGTCTGTTTGTGTGTCAGTGCCAACTGCTTTTTGATATTGGAATCTCTTTTGTTATTAGAGAAACAGAACAAACCAGGGAGATGGAAGCATGTAATACAAGGGGAGCTACCAGCAATGGGGCCAGAGGTAGGCAGGTAGAGGGTTGAAAGGACCATAATGAGAGGTCAGGAGGCTAGAATTTGGAAGAGAATGGGGAACCAGTAAAGAGTGTAAAGCAGGAGATAGCATGATCCCTTTGGCACGTTAAAAAAACACTGCTGTGTAGAGGAAGCATGGGGAAAGGATGCGTGAATCTACTCAAGGACTCCAGAACGGTAACACTGGAGCTAAAGTGAGGTGCAGATGACAGGAACTAGGTGGTTTTGGGAGATACTGGTACCATTAATCATGATTAGTAAAGCACTATTCTACGTGTGTCTGAGGATGATTGACTCGCAGGCCAATAACTGAGGGAAGAAGACTCATCTTGGATATGGGTGGCACCAACCAATAGACTCGTAGCCTGAATGGAATAAAAAGGGAAAGAAGATGGAAGTGTTTCCATTTTGAAAAAGCTTGCCTTCATCATTGCCTTTGGACCTTACTCTTTAGTCCCTTCAGCCTTCCAATCTAGGCTCAGACTGGCACCTATACGGTGAGCTTCCAGCTCTTTGACTTTGGACTAGTGCTGCATCTTTGTTTCTCCTTTTTCTGTGGTTTTCATCTTCTTGAGGTAGCAGCTACTGGATCTTTCAGCTCTCCAGTGTGCTGTGGGGCAATGTACCTTAACTGCCTCTGACAGACAAGGACTGTGGACTTGCCCATCTTTTATCTTATAAGCCTACCTAATAAATCCCCTTGGATGATTACACAGATATTTTTCTACTGATTCAGTTCCTTTAGAGGACTCTAACATAGGAAGTTTTTACTGAACTTTCTATTAAAAGGATGTTGTGTTGAGGGTAGGTGAGGATCAGGGTATAGGGAGGTTAAGTAATATGAGCATACTTTGAGTGTAGGGAGTTAAAGACCATGGGGTGTGTCTACAAGTAGCTGGATAAATGCAATCAAGGACTTCTGGGAGAGATCCTAGCTTGAGAAATGATGAATAGCTGAGCAGTTAGATGACAACTGAAATTTTTGGAGTATCCAGTGACAGGAGAGGAGGGTATAGATAAGAGCCCTGAGAAAGTAAGCAGAAAGACATCCCTGTAGCCAGGAAATTCAAAGTAAATCCAAAACAAGTCAAGGGAAATGTGTGGTCAAGTACTTGAGGATGCAGAAATATCAAACAAAATGCAGTCTGAGAAATGGCCACTATATGTACACAGGAAAACTACCAGTAAGTCTGGCAAATTACTTACCTGATGATGCAGAAGCCAGAAAGCAGTGGGGAGCAGAATGAAGCAATGATGGTGGGTGAGTCAATGGACACCATGAGTGTACAGGGTTTTTAGGGTCATGGAGAGAGAGAGATGAGATGGTAGCTCAAGGAACATGGATTAACTTGTAACTTGATGAACATGTGAATCAAACACTTATAAACAGCTTCAGATGGTTTTATTTGCTCTGATTCCTTAAAATAAGTCTCTGCTCCCACCCCCACTTTGAGATACTCTTTTCACTTGTTCTGTAATTCTATGCTTTGCTTCATCCCATGATTGGTCAATAGTATGCTTGTAAATACTCTCCAGAGAGGGTGGAACTTATTGGGATAGGGGAGGGAACGGCTGTTGTGTGGGTAAATGATAATGGCTAATGCAGTATACAGTAGAGGAGGTCTTAGTGCAATTTCTGGTAAAAAGTTCTCCTTAAATCAAAACTATAACAAGAGCCTGAAAGCTGGGCATGAGGGCACATGCCTGTAATCCCAGCACCTGGGAGGCTGAGGCAGGAAGATCACTGTGAGTTCAAGGCCAGCCAGGGCTACCATAGTGAGTTTAAGGCCATCCTGAACTACATAGTGATACCTGTCTCAAAAAACAAAACAAACAAACAAGAACCTGAAACAACTGAATATGAGCAAGAGATATCAGTATGAGAATGTTCAATCATAGTATTTATTATAGTGAAAATTATGAAAAACCAAATTGTCTAGTAACAGAAAATTGTTTAATTTATGATACATTCATATAATGGATTAGTATGAGCCATTAAAAGTCACTCTTAAAAGCTGGACGTGGTGGCACACTCCTGTATTCTCAGCACTTGGGAGGCTGAGTCAAGAGAATGTTTTGCAAGTTCGAGACCAGCCTGAGCTACAAAGTGAGCTCAAGGCCAACCTGAACTGCATAGGGAGACCCTGTCTCAAAAAGACAAAAAAAGTCACTCTTTCAAGTATATTCATGTCATGGAAAGTTGATCAAAACCAGAAGGCAAACATATTAGCCATACAATTCCAATTTGGTAAATAAATAAAACACAGAGGAGGGGGGAAGATGCTAAGTAGTATTAATTTCAAGGCAAGCTAATTATGAGTGATCTTAATTTTCTTTGTACTTTTTACTGTGATGATCACATATTCATGTTTATCATAAGAAAATCTATTAAAATGTCAAGTTGAGCTAATGATATCCCATCTCACGAGGTTATTACTAGAATTAAACAAGCTTATGACTGGATCTTAACAGATATGTGAATAAAAAGTTTCATTTCCCACATAAATAGCTGGTGACTGATAATCTTTTGAATTGTTCTTCAAGGAATGATCATATACCAATAATGGCCAATTATGGGTACATGGTCCAAGGTGAGAAGAAACTGGCAGAGTTAGGAACACAGGTAACTGATGAATACAAATGTTTGGGTTGGCCTATGGCCCACAAGTACAGCAAAGGATCATTTTAATTTGAGATGATGATGCAAGGTCCCTGCCTTGAGGTTCCTGCTGCTCTAGCACAGGCAAGGGAAGCATTTCTGAACTGCCATGTTATCTTGTTTCAACAATGAACTGCTCTTGAAGGCAGGGTATAGCACAAATGCACGTCACTAGTCTACCCTCCAAAGCTCTCTCTTCTTGGTTGATCAAATTCCCTGAGGAGATTTTCTTCTAAATCAAGTCCATTTTGATAATAGCTTGGGTAACCATCTAGTTTATTGTTCATAGAAGAACTTTTGAAAATGACAGGGATCCTGGTTAATAATTACCAGCTCAGGGCTTAAGGGTTACAGCACTTGCCTAGCACGCATGATGCTCTGGGTCCAACACCCAGTATAGCTAAACAAAACCAAAAACAAATCAACAATAATTACTAGTGTAGATATGAACTGTTGCAAGTCAAATGGATCACAGGGTCGCCCTAACACAGGCCTCAGAACCTCAGCAGAACAGAGTCCTTGTAGAGATAAAAAGAAGACAGTGTCTTTGAAAACAAACGTCCTCTAGCATCTGGCTTGGAACCCTCGCTCCCCTACTCTGCTGCTTGACTTTAGGGAAGTTACTCAACCTTGTTGTACCTCAGTTTCCTTAGCTGCAAAATCATGATAATGGCATCTCTTGCAGTCTTGAGGAAATTAAATGAGTGAACCCAGACAACACAATGGGTTCTACAACAGACATTAGCTATGCTTATTTTATTCTTGAAGTCAAGAATCTGAAGAACATACAAAGCCCACAATTAGAGTAGCAGGCTCAAGGTCAACAAAAATGTTGGGGATGTTTGCATCAGGAGTGACTGGGCTTGGGGACCAGCTGCACAGACGTGGGAAGAATGGGGACAGGAATGTTTGTGGGCCAAGGGCTTCCATCTGCTCCTTCCAGGAGCACTGATGAGAGACAAGACACCAATCCTCTCTGTTCTCCAACTTCTTCAGCTGAATTAAGGCAGTATACCCCCTTCTGTACAGCTTTGATGATTAAATGAGTTACTATGTAGATCACTGTGAGAAACATAGTTTTAGAAACAGAAGATTCTTTTTTGGGGGGGTACCAGGGATAGAACTCACCACACTGCACATGCCAGGGAGGCACTTGTGCCACTGAGCTAAATCCCTGCCCCCCTAGAATCAGAATATTCTTATAAAGTGCTCAGTGTTATGACTCTCCACCCCCTCCCCCAGCATCTATGAACTTGCTCCTGCTGGGAAGGTGGTCTACCTCTGACAACAGTCCTTTTTGAGATTTTACTGTTAGACTGGCCTGGAACTCGCAGTCCTCCAGTGAATGAGAAGGTGTCATCTCTGCCCCAGTGAGCCTAGAGGACAGAGCATCAAGCCCAAAAGGATGACCCTCAAGTCCTCATGGGGTCTGTGTTGTCATCTGGGCTTTCTTGGAATCTGTTGCCCTTTTTGTGTTCCTATTTTCTCTCCTTCAGGATGGAAATGTTTATGCTATGCCTGTCCTACCATTGTGTTTGAAGTATATAATTTGTTTGGTTTCACAGATCACAGTTAGAAAAAAAAATAATGCGTAGGGGTGAATGGAACCCTCCTCATCCATATCCGACTTAGATGATATAGACTTAGAAACCTTGGATTTTAGACTTTTGAGTTGATGCTGGAATGAGTTGAAACCTTTGGGTTGTTGGGATGTAATGAACATATTTTGTATGTGAGAAAGACACTCATTTGAGAGGACCAGGAGTGGAAGGCTGTAAATGGAATGTTTGCTCCCCACTCTAAATTCACATGTTGAAATCCTAACTCCCAATGTGATGGTTTAAGTGGCAGGGGCTTTGGTAGGTGATTATGAGGAGCCCTCATTAGCAGGACTGGTACACTTGTTAAAGAGTCCCTGGAGAGCTCCCCACTCTTCCTACAATTCGAGGACTCAGCAAGAAGATAGCTGTCTATGGACCAGGAAGTGGCCTGGATCAGACACGGCCAGCCGGCACCTTGATCTCAGGCTCCAGATCTGTGAGAAGTATATTTCTGTTGCTTATAAGCTCCATTCTACAGTACTCTATCAGAGCAGCCCAAATGGATTCACAATTCTACTTAGTATTTCTTTTTTCCTTCCCTGCTCTTCCCTCTTTTTTTTTCTTCCTTTCTCTTAAAGGATCATGTTTAAGGCATTTACTTGGTAGAGGAGTATGAAAAGCAGAAAGTAAAAACCCTTTCCACTGACCAGAAGAGACTCCATTAACAGGTCAGGCTCGGAAGATAGTTCTGCCTCTGTCCCTGAGGGTCAGAACCCAGCCTCCTGCTCCTTGCCAGCCCTACAGACACTGCACTCCCACAGGCAACATCACAGATGCCCCCCCAGCCACTAGCTGCATTCAAGATGGGCTGTAACACAAGTGATCAATGTTTGATACCTAGAAGTATCATCAAAGTATTTCTAATACCATACTTGTAAACTCTACCCCTTGCTTTTCCCCAGGCCTGGCTCCTGGAATGCATTTGGGTGAGCTGTCTCACCACCTCAGGATTCTCCCAGTATTACCTCTGCTCAGTGGTTCCTCCATTGTTGGTGCATTCAATCATACTAAGTAAGATGCTGAAATCAGAGGGTGATGTGGATGAAATTGCCACCGATACACTAGGCCCTCCTACATCTAAAGTCTTAGATAAGTGAGGTTTCTTCCAGTAAATATTTTTCATTTTCAAAATACACCTGTAAGTCTTAGTCCTGGCAGACAGGGAGAACGTCATATGTGCTCTACCTAAAGAGGAATGTCTGCAGGAAGAGCCCACGTGCATGCTGCAAGTTCATGGGCTGCCTAAAAGTTAGACCAGGAGAGCTGGCTGTGTGAATCTACGCCCCGTGTTTGGAATGAGGCCTTTAGGTGACCTTATAATGAGTACACTGAGGCAGGCCAGGCTTTGATGGATATAGGGAGGTGCCCAAGAGACAGAGGAGGTAGCTCTGATCTCGGGCTCCCAAGGGGGAGTGGCCTCAGATGAAAATCCACTTCAACAGTAGGGGGATTCAGGCCACACTGCTGGAGCAATCTGACCCCGCATGCAGCCCTGGAGCTGTCCCCTTCAGCACTAGGTTCCTCCCCACAGCCCTGATGCTTCTCTCAGCTCATCCTGACCAAACAGAGATGAGAGATGAGGGGTGGAGATATCTACACAAAGAAAAAAAAAAAGCAGAAAAACTGCTGGAAATTGGGGGGCCCTAACAAATACTAGAAAGGAGTCTAACTCTGCAGGAAGATAGCTGCTTTTCCACTGCTACTATGCAACCCCTCTGGGCAGTGTCTGCTGCATGAAGAGCCAAGGCAACAGCAGCTTCCCTGGGGTGCTGTGAGAAGAGCAGAAGACACCACGGACTCTGGGGTCTGAAAGATCCACATTTTAGTCCCTTGTTAACTATGGCTTTTAACTCTGGGAGCCTTCACAAGTCACTGCCAGGATCAGACAAGTTGTATACATGCCTAATGAGTACTGCTCAAAATGTTGTAAACATGTGTGGGCTCTGTTCTGTGTTTCCTGTCTTCTCCCAGAACTCTGAACCACATCAAGGCCCCTCCTAGGAAAACAAAGCACAGACTGTGGTTAAGCAAGCACAAGTACATCTCACAGCACCAGAGGCTGTTGTGAAACAGCACAAAGGAAAGTATCTCCAAATGTGCTCGAAGGCTATGCAGGCCCCCACAGTTCAGCAGAATTTAAGGACAAAGTCACACTCTGCTCTCAGCTCGGAGGTGTGCTCTGTGTGTGTGTACATGTGTCCAAGGTGGGGCTTTGGGTTCCTCACATTTACTACATGCCAGGAAATCATAACTCTAAATACAATGACCAACCTAAAGTACAGCCCCAGCTCTTTGAAGCAACACAGAAGTGGAGATATGTCTGTCTCGGTTGTTGGTGCCCACAGTCCCAGGTGTAATGCCATTGCAGAGATATTTGCTCCAGTGTGGGCAGGGAAGGGGGCATCACTGCTTACAGCAATGGGGATTATCTGGGCTGCTCTCTGAAGACACCTCAGACCTTCCTGGTGGTTACTGGAACATTCTGAACATGGCTATGTCCAGGGCAGGTCTCTCTGAACCACTGTGGTCTTTAGACTCCTAGCCATGGCTCCACCCATTCTTTCTGTCTGCACTCTCCTGGCCTTCCTTCCTTACTCACTATCCTCATCAAACTCCACTTCATGTGCTATTGCTTTGCTCCCAAATTACTCTTCTGTTTTGCATCCTGGAAATGTGTTCATTTCTCACTTGTCCAGAAATATTATAAACTCAAGGGTAGAGATAAGTCCATCATCAGTTTGTCTGTCATCTGTGAATACTCACAAGTATGAGCAATGGGCCCTGCATGATTCTGGACAAATAAACAAATGACCAACACCAGATCAATGGTGATGATGATGAATCTTTTCACAGTTCCCTGAGAGGCCCTGAATGAAATGTACTCTAAGAGCTGTTCCAAACAGAGAAATTAATTGGTGCCAGTCTCGTGATCACAGCTGGAGCACACATACACACACACACACACACACACACACACGTTACAGAGTTTCCTCCAGCCCTGGGAATTGGCTGATCTCAAAAATTCCTTGAGTTGGGGATGTAGCTCAGTGGCAAAATACTTGCCGAGCATGTGTGAGGCTCTAGATTCAATCCAAAGTACAAAAAAAGGTCAAAAATTTCTAAAGACAGATGAGCAGTCAGACCTCTTCTTGAGGATATAACGTAAATTAATTATTCCTGCTGTTAAGGGAAATATTTGTGACCGTGAAGTATGTAGTGAAAAATACAGTGCAGGGAGAAGAATATAGCACTGAGAAGATGAGTTCGTGGGGAAGGGCAGCAAGGCCAACCCTGTCTCAGGAAGAAACAGCCGCACACAGAATGGGGGCTTTGCAGTGTGACTGACAGAGGGGAAAGAAACTGGAAGCCTTCAGACTCCATGTTGTCGACACTGTTGACAAGTGGCCAAGAGAAGCAAAGCTGGAAAACTCCAGCGGGGGCTGCTTATTGCATCAGCATCCAGTTGGTTAAAAATAACTTCACTTACTAGTTTAAGTGAGATCACCACAGGCCTGGAAATTCACTGTCAGTGGAGTAAAAATACTGGAAGGAAAATAAGAAAAGTCTGCATTGGTGATGAACTTGATTTCAATAAAGAAACACAGAAGGAAGCTGCTGGAACATTTCACAGACCTTATTTTCCTTCTGGGCTCTGGCTGAAGCATTTTCGGAGTTAACACTCTTTGTTCTTCCTGTGTCACCCGAGGGAAGCAGCACAGTAGCACTTGGTGAAGCCTCACTGGCAAGAGGTGACCTGTGGAGAAATCTGCACCAGGCTGACCACACACACACACACACAGACACACACACAGACAGACAGACACACACACACAGAGACACACAGACACACACAGACACACACACAGAGAGACACACACACAGAGACACACAGACACACAGAGACACAGAGACACACAGAGACACAGAGACACACAGACACACACACAACAGAGACATACAGAAACACACACAGACATACAGACACAAACACAGAGACACACACACAGACACACACACAGACTTTTATGCTCTCCTTGTCTCCTGTCAAGGAGCTACACCTTCATCAGTGAACAGATTTCCCTTGTTGACAGTGCTGTCAACAAAGGCTGTGGTGAGGAAAAGCTGCAACTCTACTGAAAAGAGTGAAGGGCCATGTGATGTGGTTTACATGCTCTTCTTAATGGAAGAAAGGAGAGAGACAGGGAAAGACCTCACTGTTAGTGGTCACACTGCTTTCCCAGAAAGCCTTGGAGAAACAGCCCTCATCCCTTCTCAACATGCCTTCTTGATCTCCTTCATGGCTCACCTAAAGCCTCCTGATTGGTCATCCCTACAGTCCAAGGATCCAGTCTTCTCCTGGCATGGCCCTCTGACTGGGTGGAGAGGGCAGGGTAGGCCAGATCCAGGCAAAGTGCCCTTGGATGCAAGGCCCTTTAGCACTTGACTGTAACGGCTGCAATTGTGTCCACTGTATTAAGATGGCAGCCAAGCTTTATGCACATGTGGGTAGGTGTCATGCACCTGATATGAATTCAACATATCAGAAGCCACAGTATGTTGGTCTGCCCATGATTCCCAGCGTATTGCTCTGCCCAGGTCACACATGGGAATCAGCTCAGGGAGCCAGAAAGTCACTGCCAGTGCCGATACTCTGCCCTCTGAACACACACAGACTGTGTGCTGGTAGGCTTTCTGGTAAGGTGCCCTAGAAGTGACGGACCTTAGTACCTTCCAATACTGCATCACACCTCTGACACTCTAGGCCTCAGATTTTTT
Source organism: Hydrochoerus hydrochaeris (assembly GCA_004027455.1). Taxonomy (NCBI): domain Eukaryota; kingdom Metazoa; phylum Chordata; class Mammalia; order Rodentia; family Hydrochaeridae; genus Hydrochoerus; species Hydrochoerus hydrochaeris. Next base: position 28,811 of record PVLA01012168.1, read on the forward strand.
TGTGTTTTGAAGGGTTTATTTAGTTTTCTTTTTTGCAGTGCTGGGAATTGATGGAAATTTCATTTTTGTTGTTGATGTTGTTATTGAAGTTTTTGAAGAAGTGTATATACCATTGATTTTGAAATTTTTAGATAATTTCATATTCACAAAAACTTATAAGAACAAAGAACTCCCATGTACCCTATATCCAGGTTTACCAACGTGTATTATTTACCCCATTTTTATAATTCTCCTCTCTCTCTCAACCTCTCTCCATGTACATGCACACAGAAACACACACATCTCACATATGTGTATATAAGTGGAAGCAGCTTCTACATGTATATGTGTGTGTTTCTACATATATATGAATTGTGTATGTATGAATTCATACCTATGGTTCTTTTTGGAATCATTTGAGAATATATATATATTATTTATATATATATAGTACATATGGTGTCTTCTTGCCTCTAAAAACCTTGGCATGCATTTCCTAAGAACAAAGATACTTTCTTATGTAAGTGCAGTACAGTTACCAAAATCAGGAAATTTAAACATTGGTACCATACTATTTTTAATTCATAATTTATATTCAAATTTCATTAAATATAGCTTCTTTTTTCTAGTCCATATGATTCAAGATCAAAAGCTGCATTTCATTGACAAGTTTTTTTTGTTATGTTAATCTTGAAAGACTTCTGTGCCTTTATCTGTTTTTTTTTTTTTTTGCCTTTGTCTTTTTTTTTTTTAATCATCAACTTATTTTAAAAGAATAGGATGCCCCTCAATTTCAGCTGTTATGGTTTGGGTCTAGATGTCCCTTCAAAGGCTTATATAGTCATAGGGTTTTGTTGCTTTTGCTGTCTTCTGTTGCCATAAAACTATTGTCCCTCTACCATGTGCCACCTTGCCTTGGAGCTAGCTGATTATAGACCAAAACTTCCATGAACTGTGAGCTACATAAACCTTTCCCCCCTTAATTATGGGTGCCAGGTATTTTGTTTCAGCAATGAGGAAAAGTAACTAACACAGAATTTAGTACCAAGAGTGGAGTTATTGCTGTGACTGTACCTGACCATGTGGTTCAGAGGCCTTTAGATACCTTGTGGGAAGAGTTTGGAAAGGTTCAGAGATGCTGGCTGAAAAAGTAGCACTGGAATGTCTTAGACTGTACTGTATGGTCAGAAGACCAGAAAACTGATTGAAATCCTGCTGGTAAAGACCAAGCTCAGGAGGCTTCTGCTGGGAAGAAGACTTCATTGGCTGCTGGACTCCATATGATGTGTGTTATGGATTGAAAGAAAGTTTGTCTGCATTTTGCTTGTGTTCAGAGACTTTGCCTGTGATTAAGATTAAGGGTAGCAAACTAATCTTGTAGAAGAAATTTCAAGGCAGTCAAATGTTGAGGCAAATGCATGGCTACTATTGGGGGCTTTTAGCCAGATCCATGTTGAGAATCAAGAGAAAGACCTCAGCAGAATGACTTAAAATATTGTGAGTTTGGACAGAAAGGAAGCTCCAGTAAAGAGTGGAATGCAAAGACAGAGCAGAGGAAATCTTAATTGCTAAGAAGGAATAGTAAAATAAAAAAGATGGTGCATCACAAGAAGCAGCAGGTCTCTACCCTCTGCAACCCTGAAATTGCAAAAGTGAAAGACTATGCTTTGAGAAGAAAGCCTCAGAGCACCATGTTCCAGAAAGGTGGCAGCATAGAGAATTTGTTCCTCAGAATTGGATTCAGAATGCTCAGCAATCCAGGCACTTGACTCCTACAGCCAAGAGAGAAGGAAGTCTGGTTACTGTTCCAGCTAGCAGCAGACCTTGGCATAATCCATGTAGTGCTGGTTTTAGGCACATGCAGAATGTAAGAGTAGTGGGATCAGGAGGGCTTCCACTCAGATTTCAGAAGGCCTGGGAGGCCAGGTAGTGTGTCCCTGAGAGGGCAGTGTATGAAGCTATGAGTGTGAAGCCAAGGGTGTAACAGAGACTTCAGAAGTTTGGAGAAGCCAGAAACATGAATCTCTGAGGGAAAACTGCAAGGAGGTAGCAAACCAGACCCAAAGGAGAAGCCATGGGAACTACAACCACTAGCAGTGTCCTTTGGAGTTCACAAGTTGCCACAGACTATTTTGGATGCTGCACATGTTACTACAGGACTTAATGTTTGCCCTGCTGTATTCTGGACTTGCTTTGGTTCCATTCCTTTGTATCTGCATTTGTAATATTTGGAATGGAAATGTCTATCTTGTGCCACTGGAAGTGTTTAACTTTGTTCTCACTTGTATAGGGGCTCACAACTAAGAGTTTGCCTTAAATCTCAGAGGAGACTTTTGACTTGGACTTTTAAGCAAGGCTGAAACTGTTGGGACTTTGGCAACCCTTGCAGATGGACTAAATACCATTTGTATGAAGAGATGTGCATGTGTCTTTGGGGTTCCAAGGGCAAAATGTTATGGTTTGTGTCTAAATGTCCCCCGAAAGCCTCATGCAGTCATAGGGTTTCTTCTTCAGAGGCAGCTGAATCTTGAGTGTATGATTGATCTACACAGTGCAATGCTGGGATTAAGGGAGGGTGACTGCTGGATCAATTCACTGATTGGATTGGCACTGCACTAATCCTGGTAGATGGGATATCTCTCCTTCCCTCTCCTCTAGCTTGTTGCTTTTGTTGTTTTCTGCTGCCATAAACTGTTGCCACCCTGCCTTGGAGTCAGTTGATTATGGACTGAAACCTCCATAAACTGCTGTTAGCTAAACAAACCTTTCCTCTCTTAACTTTGGGCATTGGATATTTTGTATCAGCAATGAGGAAAAGTAACTAACACATCAGCTTTGTTAATGTTGCCTAGAGATTAGACCGAGTTATGTGGTTTTGGGCAGGAATACCGTATAATCAACTTGTTCTTCTAAGGGCAACATATCAGGGAGCACATTATGTTGCTTTGCCCACAGCTCAAACATGGAGTCACCATCATGGCTTTGATCATCATGTCCGATAGGATATGAACAAATGTTTCCTATCTCTGGATTTATGCACTCTGATTGTGGGTAAAAAGAGCACATAGTTAGATTCACACAATCTGTGTGATGGCTTTGAGGTAGAAATTGCAGGTTGCTTTTTTGCATGATGAGGAACACATGGCTCCCCAACAGTAAAGCTACCTCCTAACAAGCAGCTTACTACAGTCCCATTAGCAAGCCTAGTGAAGACTAGCAGAAGAGCAACATAAATCAGTGGTCCACAAAGCTGGGAGCTAAATAATAGTCCTTCTAAGGCACAATGGTTTAGAGTGGTGTGTTGCATCACAACAGCTAACTGATGCTTCTTATACATCAGGGGAAAGAGCTAGGACTCTATCATTTCAGATCACTGAAGAAATATTTCTCCTGGTTTTCTTCCAGCTGTGTCCTGCTGTGTCCTTCAGGGACTTGACTCTGCCTATGTTTGTGACTCATAGGATCATTTTAATTATGTGGTTTGACAAAAGCCCAAGAACAAATCATGGTGCCACATCTCTTTGTTGCTTGACTGGACAAGTCAAGAGGCTCCCCTAACTCTTCCACAGAAATCAGCTAATTAAGAGTCTCCCTGGATAGAGACGCCATAGTAGAAGAGAAGCTTCTCACTAATAAACTGACAGTTACCTGGTAGGGCTCAAGTTTCACCATGGCTCTTACATTTACCAGCTCCTCTAACTTCTTGCCTGGAGATGGGAATTTGGCTCATCTGGGATGCAACCTAAAGATTTGTATTTTTAACAAGCGCATCTGCTTGCTATTTTTAATGATCAGAGAAGTTTGGGAAATCCTGCATTATACAAGTAGTTCTCGACATAGTTTGTGCTTTAAAATCACTGGGATTTACGAAAATAACAGGATATCATCCTTAATTTCCTATTAACTTAATCTAAAGCTCTGTAAAACCTACACCTACCTTTGAAGTTTTATACTGTCTACAATGTTTTTTTACTAATATTGTTATGTACTGCTATACTCAATTATACTGCTATATTCAATTATGCCTAATGATATAGACATTCTATTGAAGATAAGAGACAACACAGCAATCATTGTAGATCACCTTGTACTGTGGTTTTATACAACTTTTTGGTTTCATGTTTTTATAGGAATTTGTTTTGTTTTGTCTTGCTAAGTTTTGTTTTTCCCTCTAATACAGAAAGGATAGAAATACACATAGAGATTCGTGCATGTGTAGCTGTTCACACTCTCATTGTTTCACTATCTACTTTGTGTGCTTTAATTTTGTAACTTGAACAACTATTTGTAAGAGGACAATATGTAATTTGATTTCTTATTGTTTATCTTTTTTTTTTTTGGAATTCTGTATTACCTCTACCCTTTACATGCTTTTGTTTCTCTTTAAATAAAAAAAAAATCACTGGGATTTAAAAAATAAAAATCAAATATACAACCTTCACACCCAAAATATATACAGCAGAGTTTCTAGGGCTGGCACCCAGGCATCAGTATTTTTTTAATACTTCCCAGATGGGTAGCATGCAGCCAGTCAGAGCCTGTGCTGAGTCCTATGACTAACGATTAAGAAACCGGCCTTTTCTCCATTAGCATGTAATCCCCCTTCAAAGGCATGTGTTTCTGATAATGAAGGTGCACTTCTTTGGGTGCTCATGAAATGCTGCCCAGGAGATTTCGCTATGGTTTTCTCCCGCACCACTCAGCTGATGTACCAGAAGGAAGCTGAATTTTCCTTCCTAAGAGCTTTTTTCTAAGTTCTATAAATTACCGTCTGGTGAGAAAGAATTTTTTTCTTTTTGCTGTGCTATTTGCTATGATGAGAGACTGAAGTGCAGGTTGTGAGCATCAGCGGCAGAAACAGATTTCCCGGGGCTCTGCCCGTATCCCTGGAGATCAGAGCATTCCAATGCACAGGGGCTCTGGGTGGGCATTCGTGCTTCTTTGCTGGAGGGCAGCATTTAGATTACTGGAACCCTTTGCCTATCCAAACAAAAAGACCCCAGGAGAGCTTGGGAATTTACACCTCCTGAAGTAGCCCTTCACCACTGACTGACAGGTGCAGCAGTACCAGCTCTCCAGCTCACTCACTCTGCCTCTAGACATTTCCTGAGAGACCAGGCCAAAGTTTCCCCCACCTCACCCACCACTGTGAGCATCACTTAATTTTGCACCTCTGCCTGGCCACCTTCCCTTTCCTATCCAGTTCTTCACTTCCCAATTGGCTTTTCTTGGAAGTCTTCTTGTAAAGCACCTTCAGAGAGTCCTCACCGCAAAGACTTCTACAGAACCGACTCTAAGGCAGCAATTGCCAAGACTGTACCTCCAGGACCTTTACAAACACAGCAACACTGACCTTCATCCTTAATACACAGGGCACTGTACATGCCTCCAGGAACTGGGCTGTTCTCAATTCGCACATCAACAGCTCTCATGACCTGCTGTTCACCACTCCCTTTGCTACACACAGTTGTCCTGGAACAAAGGAAACACCGGGTTAGTAGAACTTCTCTGAGTTGAGTAAAGTAGAAATGAATAATTCTTTTCTGCTATCAGCTCTGTCCCAGAAGATATTTCTTCTGGTTCATGAGCTTTGAGTGAAAGTGTAATATGGAAACATTCTCCCCAAACAAAGGTCAACATTCAAGAAGACAGGTGATGCTTGAGGTGAAGTCATAGGTACCAAAACAAGTTTCACAGGCAACACACTGTTGCTCTCTGCTAGCATACTTTAACTTCACAACATTCTGCCCTTTTTCCTGTTCTTTTTTCATATTTCTTAAGCTGGATCATTAGTTCATGAACCCTCAGCTTTCTTCATTTTCTAACACAAACATTCAATGCACTGTATTTCTTTCTAGGTATACTTTTAGTAGCACTAGACTAGTTTGGGTATAGTTTTGACATTATACAATACTAAGTATGTGCTGAATTCCATTATAATCTAAATCATGCCCCAAGATTTATTTAGGAATATCTTTTGTAAACAGCAAATAGTTAAATTTTTAAAAAATTCACCCGACAAGCTGGGCACAGTGGCACATGTCTGCAGCCTGTGCTCCTTGGGAGGCTGAGTTAGGGGGACGGGTGGAGGGGATGAGTTCAGATCAGCCTGAGCAGCAGAGAAAGACTGCACATGGAAAACAAAAACAGGCAAACAAAAAGCCTAAACTAAGCCAAAAAACCCATCTGACATCTGTTTTCCAATACGAGCGTCTGTCTACTTACACTTTGTTTAATCACCAATTTCTTTCCATGTAGATCTGCTGTCCTGCATATCCTACCTGTTTTTCTGCCTTTCATGCTTCCTCTTACCTACTTTGGATTGTTTGAATTCCTTTTTGGGGGAGGAGCACTGGGTTTTTCCTCTGCATGGACCTATTATTTACCTTTTACTGTTCATTTAAGAGAACCTAGAAGTTACTTCTACTTTCTTCCTCAGTAATACAATTTAAAATACAATATATTAACTTACTTGAAACACTTTTCACCTACACTGTTTTAGTATACAGTATTATAGGTGTTTTATATAATTATATTTCAATTTGCCCACAGTATTTATTTCTTCTATTCATTCTTTTTCACATCTACAGCCTGCTACCTACAAGAAGCTCTTTCCAGGCTAAAGAACCCCCTTTAAGTGTTTCTTTTAGTGAAGAATGAATGTAATGAATTCTCTCCATTTTCATCTATCTAAAATGTCTTCATTTCACCTTTAATGTTGAATAATATTTTCTCTGGGTTTAGAATTCTAGGTTGGCAGTAATTTTATTTCAGCACTTTGATGATATTAATTGTGTTTGAGCATTCAATGTCAGTTTATCATTGTTCCTTTGAAAGTAATTTCTCTTTCTCTCATTTTTTTCTTTATACTTTTTATTTTATATTGATTCCTATCAGTCTTTCCGTGATGTGCTGAGTTGTGGGTTTCTTTTTTTGTGTCCTAGATTGGCTTTGTGGGACTTCCTGAATCTGCATTTGCTAGCCTTGAACCCAGGCTGGCCTCAAACTCATGGTGACCTCCTGCCTCAGCCTCCCAAATGCTGAGATTACAAGTTGCACCACCATACCCAGATTCTTCATGTTTGTCTTCAGCTGTTGATCATTCTTGTGTTGCTTTTACTCCATTTCTTTCTCTTCTCCTTTTAGAATTCTAAGCATACAATCCTGCTTTGTCTTTCACACTCTTCTCTGTATTTCTCATTCCCCCCTTTGTTACTTATTCTGGATATGTCCCTCTGGAATATCTTCCAATACCCTGATAATCTGTTTTGCTTTTTTTTTTCCTTCTTATACTGGGTATTGAACCCAGGGTCTTTGAACTGAGGTACATCTCTAGCCCTTTTTAAAATTTTCAAACAGGTTCTTACCAAATTGCTAAGTTCCCCAGTATGTGCTTGAACTTGTGATCCTCCTGCCTTAGCCTCCTAGAAGCCATGTGTCACCATGCCTTACTTCTATGGCACTTTTTTTTTTTTTTTTGTCTTTTTGAGACAGGGTCTCAGTACGCAGTTCAGGTTGGCCTTGAGTTCATTTTGTAGCCCAGGCTGGTCTTGAACTCACAGTGATCCTCCTGCCTCAGCCTCCTGAGTGCTGGGATTACAGGAGTGTGCCACCATGCCTGGTATGGCACTTTTTAATCTGATGTTAAGTCCTGGCTGTTTTAAACCTGTTCTTAAATCCATCAACTTCTTAATCTTAGTTACTGTGTTTTTCATTTCTAGAGTTTCCATTTGGTTTTTAATAGATTCACATCTTCTGCCAAACTTCTTGCATTTTATATATTTGAACATCTTTATTTGTTCATTTTGAGACAGAGTCTTGCTATGCATTCTAGGTTGGTCCTGAGCTCACCATGTAGCCCAGGCTGGCCTTGAACTCATGATAACCCTCCTGCCTCAGCCTCCCGAGTGTTGGGATTACAGACGTGAAGCATGCCTGGCTTATCTTTAAACATTTTAGGGTAGTTAAACTCTGCATCTACCAGTGTCAATATCTGAAACTTCTATTAGCTACAGCTTCTCCTGGATTCTATTTCTTTTTAACCTTGTCTCGTCACATGACTAATTGTTTTGCATTGCGTGAGAAGTCCTTCAGTGACCAAAACTGCTAGTTGAAATAAATCGAAGCATTGCATAATATCCTTTTTCTCACAGGGGAATTCGATTCTTCTAGACACCAGGAGCCCTGGAATCAGCACGCAGAATCACTCCCATCCAAATCTAAGACTTTGGAAGATTTGATGGCTTGCAACTGCTCCTAAGAAGGCCTGTGGCCAGTTACCTCTGACCCCTGGAGTACAGCTCAGCATGGTGCAAACCCAAAGCACAGTGGCTCACCAGGCTCTCTCCGTGCAGAAGTTGAATTCAAATCACTCAGCTTTTTAGACACCTTTATGAAATATGAAACACTCCCAGGAAACTAGTGGCCCCAAACTCTGAATTCATCATTCTAGATCTTCCTTTTCTCTGGATTTATGCATACACTCAATATAAATTCATGGGGACACAGGTCAGATCTGCTATAAATCTATTATGCCATAACCCTAAAAGGCACCAAGAACTTTAATAATTGTTTTCCAGTGTCTGCATAGTTAGGGAGCCATGCAGAAAAGACCCACTGTGAAATGTACATACTAATGGTCAGGTACTTCCTGCTTCCAGAAATATTAAAAAGGGAGCATAAAATACATTTTAATGTGTTGTATAATAATATAGTACATGCATGTTTTCCTTATAAAGAAGTATCACCTTAACAGGCAGAGACTTCTCATATGACTTCCAGCAAATTCACCCAAGACAGACCTTTCCAGTGACCTAGTCAGACAATGACTACTTAGGATGTCTGGGACAATTACTGAGCCAGGCACTGTTCTCTAAGTACTTTACCTTTTTTTGGTTTTTTGGTACCAGGAATTGAAGTTAGGACCTTGCACTTGCCAGGCAGGTACTGTGCCACTCAGCTATATCCCTGGCCCCTTTTTCTTAAAAATTGGATTTATTTACTTAATTTCTTGCTTTTCATTGATTAAACAGATGAATGAGTTTAATTTTGGCAGATTCATGCATGCACATAACATACTTTGATCATTTTCATTCCCCATCACCCCCCGGCACCAGACCCCAGCTTTCAGGGCTATGTTTCCAAACCTCTACCCCATGTTCCTACATTTAGATGAGTATCTTCAGGAAAAAGGTTATAAACAACATATACTAAACAATTAACAGCTATAACCTCTGAGGTGGGGAAGAAGTGAGAGACTCATTTTATGCATGTCTGTATCACTTGAAATTTTTACAATAAATTTTTGTAACTTAAAGAGAAAACTCAAATTAAGAAAGTAAGAGGGCAAAAACTGTGATAAAACTCCAGTTAAATGTTTTTGTGTAAGAATTCAAAACAAGAATGTGCTGAAAGCTCCTACTCACTGCATTTTACCTATCCTGGTACCTCCCCAGGATGTTACAGAGCCCCATCTGAGGCTGCTGGGGTAGCTGGGGAGAGCTGGAAAGGAGAACTCACCCGAGGGTGCCGTCTGCCAGCCAGCCCGTGGTGCACACCGCAAAGGCGCAGTCCTGGACCACCCTGCGCAGCTCATCTGCAGACACCAGGTGGGCGCCCCTGCTCTTGCAGGACAGCCGAGCCGCCTCCAGGTCCAGGCCCTGAGAGCCGTTTTGAGACTCCAGCACAAAGAGCTTCCCTGTGTGGGAACAAGCACAAACACACGTGGGCTCCAGGGTTCACGGGGCCTTAGTCTCAGCAAATGCACTGACTGGCAGACACCCAAAGGTAGCTTCCTGGTTGCTGGACCCAACACAGCACTGCCGACTACACTGCATCCCTGGGACCACGTGACGACAAGCGCACCAGTGTTTCCATCTTTGCTCTGATCTTTTTTATTTTAATAGACAAGGTCTCACTATGTTGCCCAGGCTGGTCTGGAACTTGTTGGGTAATGATCCTTCTGTTTCACCTCCCCAGTAACTGGGACTAGAGCCGTGTGCCACTACGCCTGGCTTGCTATGGTCTTCTTCAAAACAACAAACAAAACCAGCTGCTCTAGCCTGTGCAGGTTATGTTATCTGCATATGCTATTCACAGTTTAAAAAGGTGCTTTGCAATCCATGGTGCAGCAAAGCTCGGTGTCTGAAGTCCCCTTGCACCAAGTTACCTGGTCTCCAAGGCAGTAATTTAGGTCTCAGTTTTGCCTTCCTCTGCCTCCTGCAGCCCTGGGTGACTTCTTTCAAAGCCCTGGGTGACCAAAGCCCTGGGTGGCTTTAGGTCCCTTGAGGATCCTCCCACAATAAATTCACTTCTATCTGCTGTCTTTTTCTTCTGCTGGACAAAACAGCCTGGGACCTGTGTGGTGCACCTCACTTCCTGCAGCATATCAATCTGTGGGTGGGCCCCAAAGAACTTGTGACAGATGTAGGAATGAGAGCAAGGGTTCAGGCAGAGGTGGAAGCCCAGCCTGCAGGCAAAAGAGAGCTCCAGGCAAGAAAACCGCTGTGTAGGCGGAAGCACTGTGTCCCCCAGAATCCTTTAGGATGGACAGAGTAATGCCATGGGTGCCTCTACCTAGTTTAACATAAAGCCAGAGAAGAAAAAAACAAAACCAAACCAGGTAGAATGAGACACTTCCATGTGTCAGCATTTTTTTTTTCTAGTACTGAGGACTCAACCCAGGGTGTTTGCTTTGTGCTATATCCCCAGCACCGCATCCCCTCATTTTGAGACAGGATCTTGCAAAGTTGCCCAGGGAAAGCTCAAACTTTTGATCCTCCTGCCTCAGCCTTCCAGAGTGCTGGGATTTATAGCAATACGTCACCACTCCAGGCTAGCAAACTTTTCATAGTGAGCTTACTAGAATAAGATACCTAACTGCACATTAGACTACAGAATACATATTGTTTTACATCTGTAAAAATAATCAAATATTAAGATATAAAACAAATATAAAAAACAATCTCAAAAAACCAAAATTACACCAAGGATTTTTTTGGACCACAACACAAGCTAGCATCCTTTTTAAAAAATTTATCAAATACATACATGACATCTATTATGGGTCTGGTGTTGTACAAACTGTATTATAAATATTCCTTATGTTAATCCTAAAAGCAACATTGATATAGGTGTTATTATTAACCCCATTTTTTAGCATGATACTTCTTCAAGATCACATAGTAGAGATACAAAACCAGGCAGTTTGGTTCTCTGTCATTGATTTTTTTTTCTTGAGACAGGGTCTCGCTGTATAGTTTAGGCTGGCCTTGAGTTCAGTGTGTAGCCTAGGCTGGCCTCAAACTCACAGCAATCCTCCTGCCTCAGCCTCTCAAATGCTGGAATTACAAACATGCTCCACCATGACCAGAAAAATTTTTTCATTAGTTTATGTTTGCAATACATAACAGTTATGTCCTGTCAATGACCATTAATCATTGTGCTTCTATATTGCCTGTCAATAACAAAGTAATAAGTAGGCAATTGCTTTGAGTATGGAAGTTCAAGATATACTTGTAACTGAATCATGTACTCAAAGAAACAATCAGAAAGCATTCTAATTTGAGGGACAAAAAGTTGTGGAGAAACTAGTATCACATGTTACAAAAGAGGTGTAACTAAAATATCAATGATCTAAGACTTTTATTTGAAAAACCTAAAAAGAAATCCCAAAATCCACAGCTTCTAAAGAAGTAGAAGGAAGAAAATAATATAGAGTAGAAATCAATGAAGTGTAAAGGCAAACACATACTAGAGAAAATAAAGCCAGAGACTTGGGTTTTTTCCAAAAAAGAATAATAAAATTTATAAACGCCTGGCAAGACTAATCAAGGTAAAATACAAATGACCAATATCAAAATGAAAGGCAGCATCTTTACACTTGCCAAGGATGCTGAAATGATGATTCCAGAGGATTACGTTAGGCATACCAGCATGTTTGACATTTAGGTGAAATGAACAAATTTCTTTTTAAAAAAAATGACTTACAACTCTGACACAAAATTTAAAATCTGAATTTTTTTGTCTACTAAAGAAACTAAATTCATTATTCAAAATTTCCCACAAGAAATTTCCAAATGCAAATGACCTTACTACCAAAACCCACAAACAAACAAACCAACAAAAAGTCTCACTTTATAATAACTCTTTCTAAGAATAGAGGAGGAAAGAACTTTCCAATTCATTTAGGAACTGCCATAACCCTGATGCCAACACCTAACAAGAAACGAAATTATAGGCCAATATATTATATAATAGAGTCAATGTTGCCCTCTCTTCAGGTTCAGTTCTAAATTTTCTCAAGGTAAAAATTTTCCCTAGCATTCTGTCCACACCTGGTTTTAAAGACCTTACATAATTGCAAATCCTTACATAAATGACACGTTTTTCTCTTCAGATCTAACCTTTTCCATTCACTCCGTCTACTTCCATCTTTTTCTTGGACAACAGAAATAATACCTGATAGGCCTCCCTACAGTCAGTCTTGCCCTGTTCACCCTACCCTCTCTATATTACAGTTAGGGTGACCCATTCAAAATGCAGAGGCGAGGCTGGGCATGGTGGCACAATCCCAGCATTTCCGAGGCTGAGACAGGAGGATTACAAATTCAAGCCTAGCATGGGGAATTTAATGAGACCCTATCTCAAAATGAAAACAAAAAACTAAGGCTATAGTTCAGTGGGAAGGCCCTGGGTTCAATCTCCAGTCCAAAAGAAAGGCAGCAAGAGCCAACTGTGATTAGTCACTCTGCTACCTGAAACCACTCCAAGAGCCACCTGTCCTAGAATCTCCAGGTCACCGTGCCCTGCCTGCCAGTTTCTCTAGCATTATCTCAAACCGCTTCAGCCTCACACGCTCTGCTTCAGCCACTCTGTCTCTTAACCACAAGTCCCATCTGTAACTACCACTTAAAGGTTCTTCCACTACCACATATTCCCCTCTCAGGGCACCCTTTCCTTCCCTTTTCCTTCCACATGCCTACTAAGCTTTCAGATTCTCCTGCACCAAGTCAAATTCTTCCAGTTTAGCTCTCCTGAAGGGCAGAGCACCTTCTTTAACCTTATCCATTACAAAATTGCAATTTCACATTTCTTTGACAGGATTATTTGTCTAATGATTCTCTTCCCCACTGTGTTTAAGCTTTCTGGTAGAAAGTGCCTATTTCACTTCACCATTCTACCTCCATCAGCAAGGACAGTCAACTATTTCTGAAATCATTAGTCAAAACAGGTTATTTGTATTGAGTTAGTGTAAGATTTTTTTTCTGTTTCAAAAGTGTTTAAAAGCATAGTAGCAGGTCTCCATTATGTATGAGATGTGGGTCTAATTAGTCAAATGTAAAGTAAGTATTTCATTTGTATTGTTATCAACTTATTTTTAAACATAGTTTCTATGGCTTCAAGTATCTGCAATGCATCACAATTTAGTGAACATTATTTCTTGCTCCTCTGTTACATAACACACAAATAACTAAGTGTGGGAACAGGTGGTGGTTAAACATATATTTAGTAAAGAATCCTTTCATATAGAGTTTATGATTCCTCAATGGCTCTATTATAAAGTGGGAGCTCAACAAATGGGATTTCTTAAAAGGAACTGTATTTATAACTTTCCATTGAGGAAGCAGAGAAAAGGAAAGGGAACATGGGAAGAAGCAGCAGTTCTGGCAGTCAGTAACAAAGGAGACACTAACTTCTCTTTACTTTCTGTTTGTCCAATGATGGTTCTCCTTTCAGTGTTCTTTGACTCATAACAAGCCAGATAGGCACAAAATATTGATCCTTATTGAAATGACATTTCACCTACAAAAGTCATAGCCTGTAAAAACACTTTTCTAAAGGAATTAAAATTGATCCAAAAGTATTCATTGTTTAAAGTTAATACAGATCCAATTCATTCTACTGACATTTCTTAGTTTAATTTTTATATTAGGCCAAAAATACTAAAGAATTATCAGTGGACTGACTGCTAATAGGTGTGAAGTTTCATGGTGGGGGTGAAGTAGAATTAGATGCACAAAAATGGTGTGGATACACCATAATGATTACACTAAAAAAGCCAATGGACTGTGTATTTTAAATTTTTATGTGAATTCTATTTAAACAATTAACAATGGTCACTAGTTGCTTTGAAAGTAAAAATGTTTTGTCTCTAACTGTGAAGATCTCCAGCAATGAGTTATCCTTAACTAGAAAGCTTTTCTTCAAGTATGGACTTAACAACAAAGAACATAAAAACTCTAAGATAGTTTGTAGTGTGTATTTTTTTCCCCTTTAACCACCACACTTCTTTTTGCCCTGTCTTTTTGGCTCACTCATTACGCTTTGCTAGACAAGAATGACATTTTAAAATACTCAAAGCATCCATCCTAAATCAGTTGAGGGCTTTTCTCCTCTACCAAGCTACATTATCCTTCGCGTGGACCTACCAGAAACACATTACAGGTGTGAGGATGCTAGCTTTGAAATTTGCTTTCTTCAGAGTTTCCTGAGCCAAGTTCAGAAGGGTTTTGTTCCAACATCAAAACACAGCCGGATTAGCGTTTCAAAACGGAACTGATACAAGGCCTGATCTCACTAATTTAAGGGGAATATTAAATGTTGAATTCAGGTTTAAGAGACAACGCAAAGTGGGTCAGTTCTCAGGAAATCTGCTTCAATCTGGCCCTTATTTATTACTGCTCTGTCTCCCGTCTCAACCTCATTTTTCCTCCGGACCAACTACTCCTCTCCAGTTCCCTCCTCTCCCCCCTACGTGGGGGATTCCCACTCATCTTCCAGACCTTCCTGGACCAAACCAAAGCATCCGAAGGCGTTTTCTAAACGCAGGTCTTGTCGTTCGGTACATTTCTAACAGACACTGAGAAATGCGGGATGTGGGAAATTAATCCCCATGTGCCCTGGACCTGATTTCGTCCTGGTGAACTTTCACGGAGCCAGGGAAACGCCCAAGCCAGGCTGCAGAGCCAGCGCGAAACCAGGCTCCCCGCGCGCCCCGGTGAATGGAGGGGGACCCGCGCCCCCAGGACGGCCGGGGCGCGGACCCGCCGGGCCGAGGGGGACGCCGTGTCGCCGGGGCCGCGCACCTCCTTCCTCCGGGCTCGCCGGTGGCCCAGCCCGCCGTCCCCGCGAATCTGCGCCCACCCCGGCCCGCGCCCCCCGCGCACTCACCATCCGCTCGCACCGCCCGGCGCTGCGCCCCGAGCAGGAGGAGTAGCGCGGCCGCCCAGAGCGCGCACAGGCGGCGGCGCGCGGGGGAGCGCGGCCCTGGCCCCGCGGCGGTCATGGTCGGGACGTCCGCGTCTCGGGCAGGGGTGCGGGGGCGCTCGGGCCGCGGGCGCCTGCACGGCACGGCGCGCTCCGGAGCTGCCCGCCGCGCTGCGCTCGGGCCTCGGGCTTCGCGCCCGTCGCGGGGGAGCGAGGCCGGCGCAGAGTCGGTGGCGGCCCGGGATGCTGAGTTCCGCCGAGTTCGCTGGGGCCGCGGAGTCCCGGGGTCGCCTCCGTGGCGCCGCAGAGGCGGCTGCAACCCGGCTCCGCCTTAGTGCTGGGCACCTGGAAGCCTCGGTGCCAAAAGGGGCTGCGCCCGCGGGCACCGCCGGGGCGGAGGGCGAGGCACCAGGGGGCGGGGAAAGCAGAGCCGGCGCGAGAATCCCCGTCCGTGTGGCCACCGTGGGCCACGGGGTGCCACGAGGGCGAGGCGAGCCCCTCGCGCCCAGCTCGATGCTCTGCCTCTTGGCTCCAACAGGAAAGACTGGCCTGCGCTCTCTCACGGAGCAGGAGCTTTGTTTTTTCTTTTTCTTTTTTTTTTAATGGAAAACAAAAGTTTAACTTGCTAACCTCAGTTTAAGGAGTGAAACGCGTGAAATGGCAAGATTCCCATTTTCCAGCCGGAAAAGCACATCTTCAGGGACGCGGAAGGAATCTAAGGGCCTGGAGGGCTTTACCCAGAACATCCTAAGAACCATATTCTCAACACCCGTAGCGCTGTGGGGTCCACCTTAGCGCCCAAGTCAGGGCTTCCCGCCCTCGGTGGGGCTGAGGGGCCGGTGCTTTCAGTGTGGCCTGCAAATCCACTCTGTAAACAAGTGTTGCAGTAAATTTGCTCTGAGTTGATTCCTTCTTCCAGCTCATCCTGGCCTGTCTTCTTGACACCTGTTCTGTGCAGTGGAGGAAGGAGGCCTTACTTTAGTCACAGAGTAGTAAAGGCGATCTGGGGCACTGGCAGCACTCTACAGTTTACAAATCCCTAACGAATTAAAGGTACCACTCAACAAACATCGACTGATTGCCCGCAATATGCTCTCCCCACCTAAAGGTGAATAGCCATAATTGGTCCTACAAAATACTTCCACTTAAGACAGTTACTAACCACTGAACTGATCACAGTAAAATAGGAGATATTGTAGCCTCCAGCCAGGGTACTAGAACGTAGACATCAAGAGACTTTTTTTTTTTTTCCTTTTGAGGCTGGAGGAGACAGCATCTCGCTACTGGACTTACACTTGCTGTGAAACCCAGGCCGGCCTTGAACTTGCTACCCTTATTCAGATGAGAAACACTGTGCCCAGCCAAAATTTACTTTTTCATAATAAGAATTAGAATTTGAATTCACATATAGTTTGGTCCAAGTGCCATTGTTCAGTTCACATCATTTTCCAAGTGTACTGAAATGCTATGTCCTTTTCTCCATCTTTCTCTTCAAGTCTACTATTAGTGATTAATTCCTTTAGGTAAGTAAACTTTTCTGGCATTTATTTTTTAAAATTAGTACATGTTTGAAGTACATAAGGATTACGTTTATCATGGAGAGTTGGTACCTGTACATAACAAATCTTAATTCTTTTTTTCCCTATGCCTTCCTGCTATACTTTGCTTTTAAAAGGTAGATATTCTGGGTGTTAAATGTAGTGAGGTCTGGCAACCATTTGCATGTAAGTGTAAGTGAATGTACAGTTTTAGCAGTCAGCTGGCATCCTAAGGGGTGAAACTTGACATGCCTGGAGCAAAGGAGACATTTTAAAACTTAGTGCTGAGAATGGGGTCAGAAGGCTCCTGCAGTGTCTACCAGTTGCCCACTTGAGAGCCATGCCTGGCAATGTCTGTACACCAGCCATTTGCATCCTGCATTACTGCCTGCTCCTGATGACATCTGAAACATTATCTTTGTTTGCATCTGTTTCAGCCTGTCCTAACTGGGGAAGATGGTGTGTCCCAAGGGTGTAACTGGTACAACTGCTTAAGAAAACTGTGCTAAACAGATACTTGCCTATGGCCCAGAAATTCCTTTCTTAGGTATATACTTAAAGGAAATGAAAACTTTTATCCACAAAAATATTCATAGAAGTTTTTTTATTTAAAGAAAAAAATTGAAACAAAAAAGGGTAGAAATAATACAAAATTCCAAAACAAAACAAAAATAGTAACCAGTAAGAAATCACTAGTTGATAATTACATATTTTACTCTTAGAAGTAGTTGTTCAAGTTATAAAAGTAAAGCCTACAAAGTGGACATTTAAACAGTGAGACTGCAACCAGTTCTGATCATCTATCCAACAAAAACTTAGTAATATGGTTATCGATCCTACACACTTAAACATACATGCAGTTATATCCTTTAGAATACTTTCTTTTCCTCTCTTTTTTCTTTACAGTAACTATAATCCATTCTCGTAAACTACTTAGAAGTTCTACACATGTATAAGTCTCTACATGTATACCTAGCCTTTCTATATTAGAGGGAGAAACAAATTGAAACAAGTCAACAATACAAATTCCTACAGAACACGAAATGAAAAGGACATATAAAACCACAATACTAGGTGATCTACGGTAGTTACTATGATGTCTCTTGTTATTTTCAATTAAATTGTCTATATTGTCAAACAGTAAATTAAATTTAGCATTACATTACACTATTAATAAAAACTAAACATTAGAGACATTATAGGACTTCAAAGGCAGTTAATAATCAAACCAGAATGGGTATCCTTGTGTACTGCAAACATGTACTAATTTTTGAATCTTGTCT
>PVLA01012169.1:0-46806 GCA_004027455.1 Hydrochoerus hydrochaeris
TAGGGGCAACTACTCTGAAGATGACAGGATTCAACAGGATACCCATTCTGGTTTGATTGTTAACTGCCTTTGAAGTCCTATAATGTCTCTAATGTTTAGATTTTATTAATAGTGTAATGCAATGCTAAGTTTATACTATATTTGATGATATAGACAATTTTATTGAAAATAACAAGAGACTCATAGTGACTACCGTAGATGACTTAGTGTTGTGTTTTTGTATGTTCTTTTCATTTCGTGTTTCTCTAGGAATTTGTATTGCTGACTTGTTTTGATTTGTTTCTCCCTCTAATATAGAAAGGCTAGGTATATGTGTAGAGACTTATACATGTGTAGAACTTCTAAGTAGTTTACGAGAATGGATTAAAGTTATTGTAAAGAAAAGAAAAGAAAAAGAGTATTCTAAAGGATATAACTGCATGTATGTTTGAGTGTGGAATTAACCATGTTGCTAAAGTTTTAGTTGGATGGATGAGCAAAACTGACTGCAGTCTCACTGTTTGGATGTCCACTTTGTGGACTTTACTTTTGTAACTTGAACAACTGCATCTAAGAGGAAAGTATGTAATTATCAATTAGTGATTTCTTACTGGTTACTATTTTTGTTTTCTTGTTTTGTTTTGTTTTTGAGATTTTGTATTGTTTCTACCCTCTTTCTGTTTCAAAATTTTTTTTAAATAAAAAAATTTAAAAAAAAAGAGGAGGAAAAGAAATTGCTCTAAAGGATATACCTGTATGTATACTTAAGTGTGTAGGATTGATAACCATGTTGCTAAGTTTTTGCTGTAAGTTTTGAACAGTGTGTAGGATTGATGACCATGTTGCTAAGTTTTTGCTGTAAGTTTTGAACAGAACTGTTTGCAGCCTCACTGTTTGAATGTCCACTTTGTATGCTTTAGTTTTGTAACTTGAACATCTATATTCAAGAAGACAATATGTAATGTATCAAATAGAGATTTCTTACTGTTTATTTTTTTTGAAATTCTGTATTGTTTCTACCCTTTTTTCTGTTTTGCTTCCCCCCTCTTTAAATAAAATTAAAAAAAAATCTGAAAGAAAAAGCAAGAGTAGGGATTCTATTTTCACACAAAGTGAATTTTAAACCAAGACTGATTAAGAGAGATAAAGAAGGCATGCAGAAAAATGAGGCATACAGAACTCTAACTAGCCATGATCTGATATGGATTAAAAACTAGTGGTCAACTTAACTTCAGCTGAATTTAAATCGGCATGGTGTTGTGTGTAGATGGCCCACCTGAGAAAAGTTGCCAGGATAAAAGGAGATGTGGAGAGAAGAATGGGACATTGTGGGTTCTCCTAAGTGTCATTGTTTGGTGCCACTAGTTTTCCTGGAGGGCTTATCATGGCTAGCTTCCCTGATATGAATTCGGCCATTATCATTGGAGGAGTTCGAGACCTTGTCACTAAGAGTGGCTGTGGTTCACTTTGGTGAAGCTCTGCTCCTTATATTGAGCATTGTTTCCTGTCTCTAAATGGGAAGATTTGTACTGTTTAATATCTAAGAGAAGCTTGTAATGCTGACTTCCTGACATGTACTCAAGTGTTCTCATTGTTGGAGGAGCTCAGGACCTCACTGTTGCTGAGAATGGCTGTTGTACTTTTCAGGGCAGCCCTGATCCTTATTTTAAGAGTCACTTCTTGGCTCCAATGTAGAACACTCAACCTACTAGCACAGACCCTTCACCCTTTTGGCATAGACTTTCTAGCTTCCACTGCCAACCTTTGGGCCTCCCCAGTGTAGATCCATAAAACAGACTTGCATGATTAATTGTCATGGGCTCTAGACCTCCAGCTGGACCTGTGGAAGGCACTGTTATGGGCTCTAGGTTTTCAGCTGGACTCATGCAGGACATTTCTGTGGGATCCAGGCCCTTGGCTGGATTTTCTAGGTCTTCAGTTCAGATTTCCTGAACTTTCTTGTATTTAACTCTGGGTGACCATCATAAAATAATATTATAAATTCTGTGTCCTGTATGTAATTGTTCTCCTTGCAACCCCTGACTATGATGGTCACTGCATCCTTGTAAAGGGAACAATCCAAGAAGTGATAACAAACATAAATATGTATGCAACAAATATCAGTGTACCCACCTACATAAAACAAATACTAACAGACATGACAAATAAAATAAGCTCTAATAAAATTGTATTGGGAGACCTTAAAAACCCACTGTCACAAAAAAGATCAACTAGACAAAAAAAAGCAATAATCAAATATTAGAACTAAACCAAACTTCTGAACAAATGGATTTAGTAGATGTCTACAGAGTGTTCTACCCAACATCAGAATACACACTTCTCAGCTGCACAAAGAATCAAATTGAAGAGTTAGTTTGTTGAAAGTTTAAATAAAACTGACAAACCCTTATCCAATCTTATCAAGAAAATGAAAGAAAAGACTCAAATCCATGCAATTAGGAATGAAAAGAGTGAAATCATGACAGACTGAAGATATCCAGAAGATCACCTATACCTACTTTGAAAATTTGTATTCAAGTAAGATGAGAAATACAGAATAGAAAGATTCCTAGATACGCATGAAATTACCAAAGCTGAATGAAGATATAAAAATCCTAAATAAACCACTATGTATGAATGAAATCAAGGATGTAATTAAACACATACCAACAAAGAAAAGCCCAGGCCCTGATGGATTCACTGCTGAATTCTATAGAAATTTAGAGAAGACCTAACACCACTGCTTCTCAAAGTCTTTAACAAAATTGAAAAGGAAGTAATACTCCCAAATTCATTTTTGGAAGCAAGCATTACCCTGATACCAAAGCCAGAGAAGGACCCAACTAAGAAAGAGAATTACAGGCCAATTTCCCTAATGAACATAGGTGCAAAAATCCTTAATAGGATACTGGCAAACAGAATGTGGTAAATCATCAAGAAGATTATACACCATGATCAAGTGAGATTCATTCCAGGGATGCAGGGATGGTTCAACATACATAAATCCACAAATGTAATATATCATATTAATAGACCCAAAGACAAATATCATATAATCATCTCAATGTATGCAGAAAAAAACTTTTGACAAAGTCCAACACTAATTTGTGATAAAAATCCTACAGGAAATTGGAATAGATGGTTTTTATCTCAATCTGATAAAAGTCATCTATGACAAACCAACAGTGAACATCATACTAAATGGACAAAACCTGAAAACTATCTAAAACCAGGAATAAGACAAGGATGTTTACTATCATGACTCCTATAGTGCTGAAAACATTAACCAGAGTAATGAGACAAGAAAAAAAAAAGGAATAAAGATAGGAAAGGAAGAAGTTAAATTATGGTTATTTGAAGATATGATACTCTACATAGAAGACCCCAAAAACTCCACTAAAAAACTAATAGATTTAATAAGCAAATTCAGCAGTGTAGCTGGTTACAAAGTCAACACTCAAAAATCAATAGTCTTCCTGTACATGAATAACAAACTCACTGAGTGAGAAATCAGGGAAACAACACCTTTCACAATAGCATCCAAAAAAGTGAAATACTTAGGAATCAACCTAAAAAGAATGTAAAGACCTCTACATTGAAAACTACAGTACTCTGAAAAAGGAGACTGAAGAGGATATTAGAAAATGGAGAGAAATTGTGTGCTCTTGGGTAGGAAGAACCAATATAGTGAAAATGGCAAAAACTGTTATACAGATTCAATGCAATTCCAATCAAAATTCCAATAGTGTATCTCACACAATTAGAGAAAACAACCCTAAAATTCATCTGGAACCAGAAGAGACCTAGAATAGCAAAGCAATCCTGGGCAACAAAGACAACATAGGGGGTATCACAATCCCTGACTTAAAATCATACTATCAAGGTACTGTGATAAAAACAGTGTGGTACTGGCAAAAACAAAACAAAACAAAACAAAACAATAAGAAAACACAGACCCCAAGAACAATGGAGCAGATTATAAGATACAGAAACAACTCCAGACACACTAAGACACCTTATCTTTGACAAAGATGCCAAACACATTCACTGGAAGAAAGATGGCCTCTTTAATAAACAGTGCTGGAAAAACTGGCTCTATACATGTCAAAGATTAAAACTGGACCATATCTTTCACTACCCACTAAGATAAAATCGGAATGGATCAAAGATCTTAATATTAAAGTAGAAACATTAAATTTGCTGGAAGACAGAGTAGGTAAAACTCTTGAAGACACTAGTGTAAGCAAAGGCTTTATGAACAAAACCCTGATTATATAAGAACTATCACAAAGAATCAGCCACTGGAATCTCATCCTACTGAGCAGCTTTTGGACAGTAAGAGAAACTACCAACAGAATGAAGACACAACCCACAATATGGGAGAAAATGTTTGCTAGTGTACTTCAGACAAAGAGTCTGAAATTGATAAGTCCTCCCAGATTTAAAGATTCAATGCAAAAATGGGCATCTGAGATGAATACTTCTCAAATGAAGAAATAAAAACAGCAAATAAATATGAGAAGGAATGTTCAACATCACTGGTCATTTGAGAGTTGCAAATGCAAAACAACACTGAGATTTCACCTCACCCAGGAAGAATGGCTATTACCAAGAAATCAACCAATAACCAATACTGAATGGGCTGCAGGGGAAAAAGGAACCTTTTCCACTGTTCTTGGGAGTACAGACTGGTAGAACCACTGTGGAAATAAAAATGGATATTCCTCAAAAAACTAAGATTAGAGGTCCTATTTGACCCAGCTACTCCCCTTCTGATTCCCCATTGATTTGTATCTTCCCAAAAGAATTAAAAACATCACACCACAGCGATATAGGTGCACCAATACTTAAAGCAGCACAATTTGTATTAGCCAGATCTTGGAAACAACCTAAATGCCCACTAACTGAGGAATGGATAAAAAAGATGTGGTATTTGTATACCATGGAGTACTATTCAGCCATAAAGAAGGATAAACTGGAGACTTTTATAGGTAAATGGATGCAACTTAAGACCACAGTCATAAGTGAAATAAATAAGACATATATGTGTAAACATTGTATTGTCTCACTAGTGTGAGAAGCTAAAATAAATACCTGTATATGTATATAAAAATAGTAAAGATAGTTACACTACTGATTTCTCTGAGTTTCACCGAAGAGAAAAATTTGTTCTGGTATTGTTCAGATGAATTCAGACGGTATTGCTCATGGAATGCAGATGTCTTGTGTTCTGGGTGAATGATTTGGTGATGACCATGCACAATGTACATACCACTGTGGCCCCCTAATTGATGTGTTTTAAAATTTTTTTTCTTTTTTTTTCCTCTGTGAAATAAAATGGATTTGGAAAAAAAACATAGTTATTGTAAATGTAAGGAGTATAAACAACCAGGAAAATATGGTTGACTTGTTCAAGGAACAAAATAAATCAACAGAAACTATTCCCTGAGGAAGCCTGTAATTACTGGTCAAGGACATTAAAACAAGTCTCATAACTTCAGACAAATAAAAGATGTGAGAGTTCATCACCACTAGACCTGTCTTATTATTATTTTTGGTTTTGTGAGATAGAATTTCACTATGCAGTTCAGGATGACCTTGAACTCACTAGGTAGCCTAGACTGGTTTCAAACTCATGACAATTCTCCTGCCTCAGTCTCCAACTGCTAGGATTATCAATCTGTGCCACCACACCTGGTTGGCAACTGACTTATTAGAAATTCTAGATATTATTCAAGTTGAAATGACAGAACACAAACAACATAAAACTACGTGAAGGGGTGGAAATGATCAAAGTAATGTTATGTACATGTATGAGCCTGTCAAAATGAAACCCATGTTTTGTAAACTACTGTGAGGCCAAAAAAATGTGGGAGGAAAAAGATTTTAAAAAGCATGGAAAAGTAGAAAACTCATTGCAAAGATATGACACATAATATTAAGAATTCATGAAGCATGTTAAATACCAGGGAGCATACAACGATCCTGAAATGAGATTGAACAGGGTTTCCAGGTACTGATACCAGAAGATTGTCACTGCACCAGGGACCTGTCATCTCACCTTATGACCAGAACCCTTTAGCTTTCATTTTACTTTTTCTGTAAAGCTTTTACTAAATAAAATGGAGGCAACAAAAAACAAAAAGCCAAAAATCAAAACAACAACAAAACAAAACTAAATAAAACAAAAATCTTTAGCTTTTAAAGTATTTTGAGACAGTGTTACCCAGGCTGGACTCAAATACCTGTTTTCCAGTGATTGTCTTGCTGAAGTTGCTTAGGTAGCTGGGACTATAGGTGTGCACCACCTGCCCTGACCTGAGTGTCTTAAATACGCAAAAAGGGTAAGGAAAAACAAAGAACTAATGGAGGTTGGGAAAATGATACAGGAAGGAGCTATATTAATTACAAAATGATAATGAGAAGCAAAACAACTTGTGAAGCTCAAAAGCACAATAAGTGAAATGAAAAAATTTACTAGAGGAGTTTGTTCATAGTAGCTTTGAGTGAGAACAAAAACAGTGAACTAGAAAATAGGATAATCAATATCATCAACTCTGAACAGCACAAAGGAAATGAATGGAAGTTAATTGAGCCTAGGGAACTTGTGAAACACGATCAAATGAACCAACATATACATTATGGAAGCAAAAAAAGGAGGGAAGAGAGAAAGGGGAAACATTTTTGTGGAAGAAATAACAGTGGAGAAAAAATTTCCCCAAACTGATGATACAGGTAAATTCACAAACGCAAAAGGTTCAGGAATTCTTTGTGATTTTTCTGCCTCACCTTCCCAGAGTGCTGCCATTATAGGATGGTACCACCATACGAGATTTAATACCCCAATTTTAAGAACAGATAAAGTACTGGATGTAGTGGTGTACACCTGTAACTTCAGCCAAGTGGGTGACTAAGACAGAAAGATCATAAACTCAACACAAGTCTCTGTCTCAAAATTTAAAACAGGGTTAGGGATATAGCTCAGTGGTTAAATGCTAGCCTAGCAAGTACAAGACCCTGGGTCCAATCCCTAGTGTCATAACTTAAACAACAATAGATAAAGCAACCAGACAGCCTAGCAATAAGGAAATAGAAAATCGAATGAAACCCCATGTTGAGAGAAGGAAAGAAAATAGAG
This sequence comes from Hydrochoerus hydrochaeris, assembly GCA_004027455.1. Classification (NCBI taxonomy): domain Eukaryota; kingdom Metazoa; phylum Chordata; class Mammalia; order Rodentia; family Hydrochaeridae; genus Hydrochoerus; species Hydrochoerus hydrochaeris. Next base: position 7,118 of record PVLA01012169.1, read on the forward strand.
AAACAATAACAACCCCCTCCTTGGTTCTTTGAAAAGACTGAGACAAACTTTTAGCTAAAAAAAAGGAAAGGAAGAAGAAAAAGAGAAGACACATAAGTCAGAAATGGAACGTGTAGCAGAGGTAGAACACTTATCTACCATGTATAAAGCCCTGGGTTTGATCCTCAGCATGCACAAATAAATAGCACTAACAATTTTAAGAAATATAAAGGATTATAAGTGACTATCATGAATAACTGCATGTCATCTGGATAACTTAGATGAAGTGAACAAATTCCTAGAAATATATAACTAACCAACACTGTCTCATGAAAAGTTAGAAAATCTTAATAGACATAAACCAGTAAGGAGATGTGATCAGTAATCATAAACCTTCTAACAAAAAAAATTCTAGACTAGATGGCCTCTCTGCTGAATCATGCCAAAACATTAATGAGGAGCCAACAGTATTTCGTCTCAAATTTTTCTAAAAAAGTAAAGTAAGGAACACTTTTTAGGAGGCAGAACTAACCTGATAATAGTCATATGAAGACACTATGAAAAAATGAGAGACCAATATTCCATATTAACGTTGATGGCAAAAGTCCTTAACAACATACTAATGAGCCAAGTGGTGGTGGTGCATGCCTGTAATGCCTGTAACCCTAGGGAGGCTGATAAGGAGGACTGCTGCAAGTTTGAGGCTAGCCTAGGCTATATATTGAGTTCAAGACCAGCCTAAACTAGATAGCAAGACCCTGTCACAAAAATAAAACCCCATTCACAACATACTAATAAACTAAACTCAGCATATTAAAAGGTATTATAATTTTCCTCTGATTTGGTCTAAGATTTCTCTAGATATTGGCTTTTAAAATATAGCTCTGCCAGAAGGATAGCTAGAATCTCTAACATAAATGGCCTTGATACACTATATTGTTAATAGCCTATCAGGATTTAAAACCCACATTACTCACACCACTCTGTTTAGATGTATTATATTCTGTTCCAGTCATTCTACCTGTACTAGATTTGAGGGCACAGACACTTATCCCGAAAATAGCAGGATATAGTATGGTAATCATCCTTAATTTCCTATTAACTTAATCTAAAGCTCTGTATAACCTACACTGTTTTACCATGACTCATCGTAATAGAATCTGGTTTGTTAGATTGCTGTTTTGTATTGATAGATTTTATTCAAAGCTGTTATGATTGATAATATCAAGTCTGAGAGTATAGGCAACTACACTGAAGATGAAAAGATTCACTAGAATATCCACTCTGGTTTATTACCTGCCTTTGAAGTTTTATACTGTCTACAATGTTTTATTTTTACTAATATTGTTATTTACTGCTTTACTCAATTATATTGCTATATTCAATTATGCCTGATGATATAGACAATTCTATTGAAGATAATAAGAGACAACACAGTAATCACCTTGTACTGTGGTTTTATACGACTTTTTGGTTTCATGTTTTATAGGAATTTGTTTTTTTTTGCCTTGCTATGTTTTGTTTTCCCTCTAATACAGAAAGAATAAAAATACATGTAGAGACTCATGCATGCATAGCTGTTTACACTCTCATTGTTTGAATATCTACTTTGTATACTTTAATTTTGTAACTTGAACAACTATTTCTAAGAGGACAATATGTAATTTATCAACTAGTGATTTCTTACTGTTTATTTTTTTTGAAATTCTGTATTATCTCTATCCTTTACATGTTTTTTCTCTTTAAATAAAAAAAATATAGCTCTGCCATGAGACTGTTTCAGTGAGGCAGTTATAGATGCTTACAGTGTAATTTTCATGGGATACTTCCTTTATTTTGGTAGATGGTATAATGAGTGGGTATATAACTAATGACCGGTTTCCTCTCACTGGAGGAAAACTTTGTGGTCCCTGTCTGAGTCCAGTGTATTCCTAACATTCTGCAGGTCAGTCCTGACCAGAAACTTACTAGTTCTGGGTGTATAAATCAGATAAGACACATGATCAACAGTGTAAGCACCTGCCTGGCAAGTATGAGGTTGTGAATACAAAAAAAAAAAAAAAAAAAAAAAAAAAAAAGACACAGGTGAAAGAGCACAACAAAATGTGTAAAATAACAGAAGCATTTTGTTATCACTAGAGAACTGGAAAGGGGCAGGAAAAGGACGGAGAACCACTGGGGATACCCTTACGAGCTAAAACACCTGCAAAGTAGGGAGTTTATTTACATGACTTTGGTGTAGACCATTAGGATTTATAGTGGCTAGTAGACAGAAATTTTAGGTTTGGAGATAGTTACTGAAAACCATCTGTTGTAGTTTGTTTAGATGTCCTCCAAAGCCTTATGTGATAATAGGTGGGGCTTTTCAGAGGCGGCTGAATATAGAGTGTATGATGCCAGTATTGATTCATGGTTTGATGCGAAGATAAAGGGTGCTCTAACTTGAGTGTAGTGCTACTTATTCTATGCACAGAAAACCAAGATAGAACATAAGTGACAAAAATAGGGCTACTGTTCTCACTTGCTGCTTTGCTACCTCACTACTTTGTTTGCTGCCTTCTGTTTTACTGCCCTCTGCCCACCATTAACTGTTTCTCCTCTGTCACACTCCTCTACCTTAGAGCCAGCTGATTACAGACTGAAACCTCTACAAACTGTGAGCTGAATTAAACCTTTCTCCTTTAACTCCGGGTGTGGGTATTTTGTCTCAGTAATCACATAGGGAGGGAAAGTTTTAACTGGGACATAGGTAATGTAGAATAATGTTTAAAACAACTTATGTTGGCAGGCCTAAAGTGGATGACAAGACATCAACTATATTAAATTTATGTCAAAATTATCTATCATGATGTAGCAGAAATTTATCTTGTAATCCAAAAATAGTTCAACATAAGAAAATCCATGTTATATACCTCTTATCAGAATGAAGGAAAAAGACCCAAACATAATTACCTTAACTGCTGCAAAAAAGTACTTACAAAATTGAGCACTCTAATGAAAAAAAAAAAATCCTGTAAGAACAGATGGAAACTTACTTCACATGAGAAAGGTCATACAGGAAACACAGACAACTTTATTATGAAACAATGAAACACAAAGCTTCCTTAAGACATGAATTAGAAAAAGATATCTGCTTCTGCATACCATTTTCAAAATGATATCAGAAGTTCTAGTCAGAGGCAAGAAAAAGACAAATATCAGCCAAACTAGAAAAATGAAGTAAAACTATCTCTATTCACAGATGACTCAAAAACCCCCAAAGACTCTTCACCCCCACACCTCTTAGAAAACACCTAGCAAAGTTGATGGACACAAAACCCACATGCAAAAATCAGTGTTTCAATATATGAGGCACGAGCAATCTGAAGAGGAAATTAAGAAGTCCCATTTAAAACAGTATTTAAAAGAAGTAAAAATTTAGTAACAGATTTAACCAAGGAAATTAATGAGTCAGATGCTAAAAACTATACAAAATTGCCAAAACATATTAAAGAAGATGAAATAAATGAGAAAGAAATCTCACATTGCTGGATAGGAAGACTTTAAAATCTTACTGTCATTTCTTGCATAAATAGAGTAATTCACTCTAATGGTCATACAGAATATGACAGGGTTCCTAGAGAGTCAAACCAACCTTGAAAAAAAAGCAAAGCTGGAGAATTCAGACATTCTGATTTCAGAACTTAGTAAGTAATCAAAACAGTGTGATACTTGCATAAGCAAAGAAATCAATGGAATAAAATAGAAAATTCAGAAATAAGGCTTTTGTTTTTCATAAGGGTGACAAGACCATTAAGGAGGAAAAAAAATTATCATCATAACAAATAGTACTGGGGCTGGGGATTTAGCTCAGTGGCTTAAGTGCCTGCCTGACAAGCTCAAGGTTGTGAGTTCGATCCCCAGTACCAAAAAAAAATAATAAAATAAAATAAAAAATAAAAAAAAATTAAACAAATAATACTGGAAAAAAATGGATAACCATTTCAAAAGAATGACAATGAAGGCTTGCCTTATACAAAAATTAACTCAAAATGGATTAAAAAGATCAAATTGTAAGAAGTATAAATACAGGGCTAGGAGTGTAGCATAGTAGTTGCCTAGCATGCATCAGGCTCTGGGTTTAACACCAAGGACTAAAACTAACAAACAAAAACAAAAACACACATACAAAGCTATGATTACAAAACTTCTAGTAGGCCTGGGGGAGAAGCATCTTGATATTGTATTTAGCAATGATTTCTTGAATATGACTCTAAAAGCACAAGCAACAAAAGAAATAATAGATGAATCAGACTTTGCAAAAATAAAAACTGCGGCTCAACAGATACTAACAAGAGAGTGGAAAGTCAATCTACAGGATGGGAGAAATTATTTGTGTAAAGTCACATCTGCAAGGACTTAAAACTAGAATATGAAGAATGTCTACAACCTAATAAGATAAAAGATTCGATTAAAAAACAGAAAAAGGATTTGAATAGATACTTCTTCAAAAAGATACACACATAGCCAGCCAATAAGTGAATACATGTAAGACACTCAACACCATCAGCTAATGGGGAAATGTAGATCAAAACTACAATGAGATTTCACCTCATAATTATTTAGATGGCTACTATTTAAACAACAGTAACAGAAAATAATTTTTGGTGAGGACAATGGAAAAACTGAAACTTTGTGCATTGCTGGTGGAGCTATAAAACTGTATAGTTGCTATGAAAAAATTTGGCAGTTCCTCAAAAATTAAACACAGACTGAAAAGTGCAAGGTCTTGAGTTCAACTCCTGGTACCAAAATTTTTTTTATTTTGTTATTTTTTTCCCAAATCCACTTTATTTCAAGGAGAAAAAGAAAAAAAGAGAAGAAAACTAAAATAAAATTTCAAAACATGTCAACTAGCGGTTGACAATGGTGCACTAAGCATTGACACCTGCATTCAGTTCTCTGAACACAACACAACTGCATTCAATTGTCTGAATAATACCAGCATAAATCTTTCTCTTCAGTGAACTCAGAGTAATCAGTAGTATAACTTTCTTAACTATTAAAAAAATTAAACACAGAATTACCACAGAATCTGGCAATTTCACTCCCAGGTACATAGAGAAAAATCAATCAAAAGCTGAAGGTAGGGAATTAAATGAATACTTTCACACCAATATCCATAACAGCAATATTCACAATAACCCAAACGGAAACCACCCTTTCTATCAACAGATAAAAGGAAGTGGTAGGATCCAGATAAATGATACATAAAATGTGATACATACATTATTCAAACATAAAAAAGATGGGCCCAGGATATATCTCAGTGGCACAGTGCCTACCTAGAAAGTGCAAGACCATGAGTTCAATTCCCAGTACCCCTCAAAAAAATCTGATACAAATTCTGACCTACACATGAACCCTGAAAACATTATGCTCAAATGAAATTAGCCAAACATAAAAAGAAGTATTATATATCTCTTTCTGAGGTACCTAGAATGGGCAAATTCATAGAAGCAGAACAGAATTTTAGCAGTTGGAGGAAAGGAAATAAGATCTTCATGGGGTACACAGGCTCTGTTTAAGATAATGATAGAGTTCTGGAAATGAATGGTGGTTATGAGAGCACAAAATTGTGGATATACTCAATGGCACTAAATTGTACACTTAAAAATGGTTAAAGTGGGTAAATTTATGTATGCATATTTTACCACAATAATATTAACAAAAAAACACTGAAGAAAAAGCAAACAAGCAAGAAAGCAAACAACACAGGTCCTAAGTTAGTGCCAGATATGCAGCTTCCACAAATCATCTGGGAAGCCAGACAGTGTAGTGCAGCCCTGGAGATGATAGGCCCAGAGGATACATGGTTGTAAAATAAGCCAGTCCAATCCTGGCTTTATTCCTATGGTTAGTCTCCATATGTGAATGAAAATAGTAGCATATTTCTCACAGGATTTTTTTCCTGATGATTAGTGAGTTAGTTCACATAAAGCCCTAGGGCCTTTTTGATGAGTAAATTCATATAAAGCACTGAAAGAGCAATACAGATGAACTTATATTGTTACTGGTTATGTAAACAAACATGTCTGTTAATGTATCCAGAGTTTAGACTAACATGCTTTAATCTATTTTGGGGTCCAAATTTAGAAAACTAGTAATAATAAAATTCTCCGATATACATGGTCAGAAGGTTTATCATTACATTTTGATTTGTTAGCTCTATGTGCTTTTCCAGTCTCTAGATTTCACAAGGTAGCAAGGAACCTTTATACATTAAATAATCACTCAGTGTCTTTTCCCTACATGCTCACTAAGTTGCAGGACAAAGAATTATTTCAATTTAATATGAATCCTGTAGACTTTTTGTTAAAGTTCTAGCTCTTAATAGATTTAAATGTATAGCAGGTCAACAGTGGTTCATTTGCTTTAATACTGACAGTATTATCCCTGTTAATACTGATAGTACTATCCCTGTTACATGTTTTTATTTAAAACCTTTTAAAATACCAAATGAACATTACATACTTACCAACTGAAGATAGAAATCAGTAGGACTATTTATGTAACAAACCATAACTGAAACATCTGTCCCTTCTTTTGGCAAAATAGGCGGACGATAGCATAAAGTTGTATTTTCAGTGTGACTCCTTGGTGACTGTGACCTAAACCTAATTGAAGGTATAATTAAAAACGTAACAGTCATTTTCTTCAAGATGTCTTCTCTTAGTGACTTGATCTGAAGAATAAGCTTCTAATGATTTACTTAGCCAAAGTATTCCTTTTCCAATTTTTCCTCCTAACTTACAACATTTCTTGGTATTGTCTCCAATTACAAAACCTGGTGTGGTGGCCACTTCCTGGCAATAAAAGGGTTAAAGCTCTTGATAGCAGAATCCTTCTGTAAGGCAGTTCTGCTAGGCAGGACAAAGCAGTCACAGGACGATACAGAAACACTGACTAAAATGACACAAGGTACAATAAACCTGTATTGTAAGACCCATTCATTCCTCTAATGAGCCCTGACTCATCTTGTCTAAAAGTCAATGTGATCAGACTTATCTGAAGCTAAGAGGCCTTCTATGAAGCTGAAGGAATGGTCTTAACAACTTGAAATATCTAATATTAGACACATTTGATATTTGTACTTCCCAAAGATGTACAAGGCACTAGATGATCTGGAAAATGACATTCTTTCATTACCTCTGCTGTTACACCCTTCCTCCACATTCTCACACCCTTAAAATAACCCCAATCTCTCACTGTGATCTCCTTGACAGTGTAGATGGGCATAACAAACTCTTATCTTTAATCCTTGTGGGATAAATTTTTTTTTGCCCACATAAGCAGCCCTCTTTATGCCATCTTGTATGGTACTAGGGTGAGTAAGAGCTCAGCAAGTTTCAAATGTGTGTCAGGATACTTAAAGCTGAATGCATACTGTGCTGGTCATGGTTTATAGCAGCACTCAGGGCAGCTGAGGGGTCTCTGTGGTCTTTTATGGTCCAAACATTCTGCTTTTAGTTTTCTAGAACTGAACCTATTTGGGTCATTTTTAGTGTCAATCATCCAAGATAGGAAGTTAGAACTGCCACTACTTCTACAGTTCCTTAAATCATCATCTTTTTGCTCATCAGAAATGAAGAAAAGGATACTTTCAGTGTTCTAAATTCAGATATTAAGTATATGTTAGTGATCATGAACTCTTTCCAAAGGCTAGGGAACTATGGTTCATGAATCAGTAGAGCTGTTTGTAGTTATCAGAGTCTAAAAATGATTCTTAGCTATATATATTTTCTATTTTGAGGTATACATTTATTTTTTTCTTAAAATAAATTAACTGAATGCAATTTTCACAGACTAGAAGACCCTGATAGACATATTGATAATTTCTAAGGCTATGTGTCTTAGTTACTTTTCTCATTGCTGAGACAAAACACCCAACACCTAAATTTAAAGGAGGAAAAGGTTTATGTGGCTCACATTTTATAGATATTTCAATCTTATAATTGGCTGGCTCCAAGTCGGGCTGCTTGGCAGAGGAGCCATTATGGAGAAGAAACAGTTCATGGTACCCACAAGATAGCAAAAGCAACAAGGGAGGGAGGGACAAGACTTTGTCCCTTATATTGTATGCAGGCTACCTACCCTAGGGTAAGTATAGCACTCTTACCCTTAATCCTAGACTGAGTATGCCGGATCCATCAGTGGACTGATTTACTAATCCCACACCTTTGATGCCAGTACCACACACTACAGATTAACGACCTCTGAAAAGCTCACCCCTCATGACTGCGTGAGGCCCTAGAGACAAGCCATAACAGTATACAAAGTTCACTATAGAGTGCAGTGTTAAAAGATAAAATCTGCTACACCTATTTATAGCAATAATCTTAAAGAATATTTAAGTTTTAACAAGTTACTTACCTTGCTAGCTCCATAAAAACTAATGCATCTCTAAGAGACACAGGCATATCACTGCTTATTTTATTTGTTGGTGGTTTCTGCAGATCTACAATAAGCACACCATTCTCTTCTCTAAAAACTTTCATTAGAACAGCCTTGTTATTTACCATTTTCAAAAATTCTACTTTAGCTTCCTCTTCCCAGCCTTTACTCTGTGGGGAAAAAAAGTAAAATTTCAAATTAGCAATTATAATCACCTCTAAAGTTACACTATCTGGATGTAACTTTGTACTAGTCTGAAACTCTGGGCAAAGGCACTAAACTAACCATACATACAAGATACAGTTAAAACCACAAACCCAAGGATAGTCTTAATGCATACATAATGTGTATTTTATAAATATAACCTGAAGATGTTTATAAGTAGATTTTACTTTAGATTTTAGTTTTATTGCTGAATAGTATAGTAATATGGAAATGATTTTTAGCAGGCTATAGTAGCACATATGCATAATCCTTGCACTCTAGGAAATTGAGGCAGGAGGAGGGTAAATTTAATCCCTGAATGGGCAAGTTTATGATTGAGCAAGACCCTGCCTCAAAATTTAAAAAAATTATTAAAAAGGTCTAGGGATGTAGGTCAGTATAAAGGCTCTGGATTCAAACCCTAAACCATTTCCAACACACACACACACACACACACACACGTGTATTTTTCATGAATTTTCCACTTAAATGATGAAAATTCAAAAGTAATTGTGGATGTATTATGTAACCTGGTAGCACAGTAAAATTGTTTCTGATAATCAGTTAATCTAGCTTTTCCTGTTAGCAATATATGAGATATACATATGCTCCCTGAGTCTAAACACAGTAATTTTATTGGCAAAAATTAGAATATTTAGCCTTTCAAGAACAAATAATTTAAGTCTCACTTACTGAATTATGTGGAACAATGTCTTTCAAGGAACAAGGGTAAGCTAATGGTGGGATGTCTTTCAGCAACTCTTCAATACATGATTCAGACTTCCTTAGAACCAGACACAAATCATTTAGTACAACATGCTGCTGAGCAATATACTCTGGTCTCACAAGGGTATCACCAACTCTAGGAAGAATTAAACAGTATTTTTTGAAAATAATGTTTTGACCTGGAGCTTGCTTTATTCCTTAAAAAGTATGCATTTCTAAGGATAATTTCCTTAAATGTAATCATTTAGAAAGTTATAATCCAAATTCCTATTTTCTCATTATTGACTTTTTTTCTGAAAGCACAGATGCTGTTTTCATCTACAGAATTACGTCTCAGCTATTTTTATTTGAAATTTCATACATTCATTCAGTTTAAACCCAAAGGAAATAATGACCCTCTCTTCTATTTATAAAGCTATGATTAAAGTAATTCATGCTATAGTTAATACTGGTTTGTACAAAGAAATATTGCAGTTTCTTTTCTTAAAAGACCCAGAAAAATAAATTTAAACATCTAGTGAGAGTTTCAAAGAATGATACTTTAATATTCTTTACTGAAATGATAACATGATTTTATTCCATCATTACTGCAGCTAACTGTACCATTTTGAAAGAATCACCTCTGTGTACATTGTCTGCTTTGAAGCAACATAAATAGCACTTAAATTTGCAATATATTAAGAAGTTTCATTCTCATAACCTAGTAATATTGTTTTTTCTTTTGTTTTGTTTTTGAGACAGGGTCTCACTACACAGTCCAGACTAGGTTTGAATTCATATGTAGGCCGGGGATTTAGCTCAGTGGTGTAAAGTGCCTTCCTGGTAAGCATGAAGTCGTGAGTTCAATCCCCAGTACCAAAAAAAAAAAAAAAAAAAAGAATTCACATGTAGCCCAAATTAGCCTCAAACTCCTAGTGATCTTCCTGCCTCAGCCTCCTGAGTACTGGAATTACAGGCATGCACACCACACCTAGCTAATCTACTAATATTGATAATATTTTTACTTATTTAGTAAAATAAAAATAGAACAAAATACTAAAGTATATGCCTCGGCAGTGAAGAATGATAAATTATTCTTCTTTACCCTTTTCTAATTTCCTACATTTTAAAATTACCCCCCAAATGTTCCTAAGCAGGCCAAAAATATATAGTGATTACAAAATACCATACCCTGTGACAATTAGGACTTCCGAATTTCCAAAATCTACCATAAATATTTCTATAACTGCAACTTCATGGACTAAGAATTTAGCTGAACTACAAGGTTTTCTAGTATTTTTACTTTCTATTGGAATTAATTCAGTGATAGTTCCTCGGCACCATATTCCATTTGCGACACTGCTAACAAATATTCTTGCACCTAAATAATGGAGGAAACAAATCATTATTAATGTTTATGAAGAAAGATGTTTAATAAAGTTCTAGTTTACAAACATGTATATTAGCTCTATAACTGTCTTTATTTACTAAACATATAGCACCATATCAAGTGCTATGAGAAAGATACAGGTAATGTATTATGATAGTTTCTTACAAGTGAAAAGAGGAGATAAAAACAGAACACTAAGTCAATAGTCATTCAGTGAAGAACAATGTTTCATGTACTACATCAACACAGATGAATGAGACTGTCTTGCCATTAAGAAGTTCAAAGGAAGAGGACAGGTAAATAAATTCTACAATACACTATGTCTATGTCTACTGTTTTACTCCATTGGGAGCAAAAAGGTTAAAACCCTCAAGGAAAGAATTCCAGTTAAAGATATCCAGATAGGTAGTCTTACAACCTCAAGCAACCTTTTGATGTGAAGCCCATGCATTCCTCCCAGTCTTATCTCAATCCATTCTCTCTAAAATGTATGTATAGATCTCCACATTTAAAACTAAGCTTTTAGAAATAAGCCAGAGTAAATGATCTTGTCAAAACTGCAACTGTAAATGTAATTTGAAAATTACAGGTGTTCTCTGAAGACATACAAGAAGTTGATCCAAGAAAAGACATTTTTTAAATAATCACACTTTTTGCATTTCTTAAATAATCACACTTTTTACCTACCTTCTTTTTTCATATCCTCAAACCGCTATAAAAACCCAACCTCTTATCCTGATTGCTGTGATTTCTCTCAACAGTGTACCCTGATATAAATAAATTCTTGTCTTTTCTATGTTTATTGTCTATTGGTAAAATCTTTTTAATGCCCAGGTCACTACCCTTTTGGCTCTCCATAAACTGTCTCACAGGACACTTTCTACACTAAAGGCCATCTAGCGTCATACATGCATATGTAGGGAAAGGCAGCTTCTAGGCAGGGAAAAGTTAGGCTTTATTAAAAATTAACAGGAAATCTTACTAAAAGCAGCTTTTACCTCTATAGTTAGAAAAATTAGAACGACAGAGGAGAAACTAGACCCAGAGAGGTACCATAAGAATTTATCAGAAAGCGTTAACAAAGCATGGAGAAAGCCAGAAACATAAAAGACCAGGGAAAACAGCCCCCTAACCTACTTTGGATTTACATTTGCAAAGGAGATAAGGGCTAGCCATTTGAGGACACTTACATGATATGTGAAACACACACACACATATATATGTATGTGCATTCTTATTTTAGCATCATTATTATACCAGATACACACATGTCTCCTTTACTTAATCATTAACTTTTAAATTACCTTTCCCCACCTCCCCTACCTCAACTTATCCATCACCAAAGGACATCATACATCAGGGAAAAATGTAACTCCCAATCTGCTAGATGTCAGATACCGAGTTCATGGTGTTTGAAATCAAAGAATAACTTCTAAGGAACCATAGAGGATAAGAGTAGGAAATTTTATTGGGGAATACAAATGTGGAATAGGAATAGCTCCTAAGAGACAGGAGGGGTCCCGAGTAGGTTGCCAATGAGCCCACTTCTCTAAGAAAGTTTTATAAAGCAAAGTCACAGAGGTGAATACAACATGGATCAAATTATAATCAGCCAATCGGATTAGCAGTATAGCCAATTAGCTAATACTGATATGATAGTCTCAAAGGCACATGGATGACATTAATCTTGGTAGATAATCTATAGTCTTAGCCTTGTCTTTAGTCAGTCTTACTAGTCTTTAGTCTTAGTGAGTGGTAGAGGATGTCCCACTCATAATGAGATAATGGTTTACTTGATAGGAGAAATGGTACCAATAATCTCATACTTCCTTAGGGAAAGATGTAAATCTGTCCAGTGTGACTTCCTCCAGCCAGTTTTTGATGTGTTCTCATCTTCTGCACTGATTCCTTTATGGGCCTAGCCCTGTCTGACTGCTTAGAATATTTCTACTTTTTAGCTGTCCATAACCAAATGGCCCTAAAACTACAGACAGAGATGCCTAGGTCAATATCAAAGATAGCCAGAAAGCCAATCAGATGGCAACAACTTCTAGGTGCCCACATGTGGGATAAAAAAAAAAAATCACTAGTCCTAAATAAAAAGAGCCAAGGACAAAGGGTCAGGGGTATGTGCTTTATGATGGCCCCTCCTCTTCCAGAGTAGCTGTCTGTTTTCTTTCCCCTTTGTACTCTTGCTTTCTCCATCTTCTTTTCTCTTGCATCTATCTGGAATCTCACATCATTTAACTTTTTCTGATATACGTTAGCAAGGAGAAGCAGGGAGCCAAAGAGTAGGGGAAGATCAGTGGGGACTAGGGAGCTCCAAGTTTTTCTCATGGCTCTGGAGGACAGTTATTCTGCTTCTTCCTGAGAGAGAGGTTCCCTCCCAATGTGTCCACAAGGAGTACAATAAACAGTGCCCCTTGCTGGGCTGACAAAGGTCCAAATTCCTGGTGGTCTCTTCCCTTCTCTGGACACTAGTACCATGTGGGGAAGGAGAAAGGGGATATGTATGCTCCCCATGTTTTTGCTGATGCACTGAGAGGGACAGATAAGAGACTTGGTGATCTGGCAGGACTGGCTAGAGCTCAGCCATTTCCCTCTCTTCCTACTTAGCCAGCAACTCTGGGCTGAGTTGGGGAGAGGACTGGTGATCATCATACACTGAGCTATACCTTAAAGATGTGTGCTGTCACAGGAGCCCTCTTTCAGCAGCTGGCCATGATGATCCACCATGATCTTCTTGGATCCTAAAGATACCTGTTCTACTCCTGCTAGTGTCTTTTTGCATGTACAGTAGTCTACTGGGAAGGGAAACTAAAGAGGAAATATTCCTATGCTTTCAAAAAGTTATATTGTCAAGCAAGACTGTGATCCATACTGGCAAATGACACAACCAGTGAAGTAAAAACTAGAAGAGCTAAAAGATTTCTCACAAGGCCCCAAAAGTAGTCCCTGAGGAACTTTAACTGACCTTGACAGACAGAAGAATTTTAATGACACAAGTCTTTCTTTGACTTGGTCTTAACCAATAGGAAATTTACAAAAACCCAATTAGAGTAACAGTAACATTAAACAAAAAGACTAGATATAAAAGGGGCTCCAAACATTGCGCCAGCCCACTACTAACAATCTCCAGCTACACTTGTAACATCTTAACTTACAGTCATAAGACATCATGATTCCCAGTTCTACTAGTTCTTCCAAAAATGTGTCCTCCAGTCTGTCTTAGTATACTGTCATTATTTTATTTTAATGTACTTTCACGCACCCGTCACATAAAGATTTAGGTTTAGAAGTATGTCAATAAGCCTGGGGATTTAGCTCAGCAGTGTAAGTGCTTGCGCAGTTGTGAGATCAATCCCCGGTACAAAAAAGAAAAAAAAGTATGAGGTATGTCAATAAAATAAAAATGGCAGTAAAAATATTCTAGCTTCTCATCTTTGTAGTATAAACTAATTTTCTATTATCTACTTCAGACTTTATATTATTTGGAGCCATTCACTGCAAAGATTTCAGGTCTGCAAAATAGAGGGCAGATCCATAAAAAATAAAAATTTTAATGGCCCAATGGTTACATAAAACCATAGGTATCTTTTAATATATTTTTGGTATTATCATTAAAATTTTTCTCAGTCCTACAGTAATCTATATATTCTTATTCTTTCCCTCTTGCATGTAGGTAAACATCTAAAGATATAGAGGTTAATATTAAAGATAATTTAACACTTTATTTTTAATTTTTTCTGCCCTTTAACATGCTTATATCATTTGTATCTTCTCAACTTCTCCATTTCATAGTCAAGAAGATGATGTTCACCTGTTATTAAAACAATATTGTGTATATATTCCTGACAACTCTACTGCATCACAAAACTTATGTTCACAAATTAACACAATGTCAAATTCTAATAAAACCCTTCATGCCTCTTATTGACTAGTTCTGACAATTTTTTTCCTGTGACAGGAGTCAGGGATCCTGTAACTTATTTTACAGGTAGAATAGATTTAGGTTATCTCCAATTCAGGAACCTCCTTGGATGCTGTTTGATGACACAGCTGTAAAAGTTAAGTTTAATATTACATTTCCCTCCTTTTAGACACTAAAAATTAAAAGGTAACTTCTTAAGTTTAAATATTACTTTTACCAGTCATTCTACCTGTACTAGATTTGAAGGCATATACAGTAATCCTGAAAATAACAAGATATAGTACAGTAATCATCCTTAATTTCCTATTAACTTAATCTAAAGCTCTGTAAAACCTACACTGTTTTACCATGACTGATCGTAATCGAATCAGGTTTGTTGGGTCGCTGTTTAGTATTGATAGATTTTATTCAAAGCTGTTATGATTGATAGTATCAAGTCTGAGAGTATAGGCAACTGCACTAAAGATGACAAGATCCACTAGAATATCCACTATGGCTTGATTATTACCTGTCTTTGAAGTTTTATACTGTCTACAATGTTTTATTTTTACTAATATTGTTATTTACTGCTTTACTCAATTATACTGCTATATTCAATTATGCCTGATGATATAGACAATTCTATTGAAGATAATAAGAAACAACACAGTAATCATTGTAGATCACCTTGTACTGTGGTTTTATACGACTTTTTGGTTTCATGTTTTTATAGGAATTTGTTTTGTTTTGTCTTGCTGTTTTGCTTTTCCCTCTAATACAGAAAAGATAGAAATACATGTAGAGACTCATACATGCATAGCTGTTTACACTCTCACTGTTTGACTATCTACTTTGTATGCTTTAATTTTGTAACCTGAACAACTATTTCTAAGAGGACAACATGTAATTTATTAACTAGTGATTTCTTATTGTTTATCCTTTTTTTGGAATTCTGTATTATCTCTAACCTTTACATGCTTTTGCTTCTCTTTAAATAAAAAATTAAAAAAATATATTATTTTTGTAAGAAGTATGTGATGATCTTAGTGTTCTGGTATTCTGAAAACTTATATAAAAAAGCTGAGAGTTAATCACCCTTTTAAAGAACTATCACATGACTACACAAATAATACTTTTTCAGTATTACACATTGAGGAAAACATTCCTTTAATAAATCAAAGAAATCACAGTTTTAGCACCAATCCAAGTGTAATAAATCAGTTTTGTATTTAGAAAACATTTAACAGAAGTCTAAAGCATGGCAAATTCACAAACTTTTAGAATTAAAACAGAATGTATTTAGCTAACTAACCTCCTCCAAGAAGACCTAGGAATGGGTGTCATGGGTCTCTTGAATCTCATTGAAACGTTCAACATTAGACCCAAAACATAATATAAAAAGTAAGGGCCAAGAGTCACACAATCACTTTACAGACAAGTGAGCAACTGACATAACCTTCAGTTTTCGTGTGCATCTTACTCTAAAAATGTGCCAACATTCCATTTTAGTCCTTAGCTAATTCACCTAAATAATTTATGCTAAATGATTCTAAAATTTTATGCTTAAAGTAAAAATCTAAATTATAGCAAGTCTATTTGTTGGCCAAATGTAAAGATATTTAAGTGACCTTGATATTTTAATTTGAATTAATGTTTTATTACCTAGTTCCAAAACATCTGAAGGATCAAGATGTAAACTCTTACTGCAAATTTGATTCACTTTCTTCTCCAATATTGTTGCATCAGTCACTTGTGAATATTTCCGAATGTAAAAGTGGCAAGGATGTATTACATGGCTTACGAAAACCAACTCTGGGGAACCTGGGTAAGAATCAATATTAAAACACTATTATTAAAATGTGAGCTAGGAAAGAATTTATAAAAGGTAATTAACTGCAATATCCTCTAAAATAACAAGCAACTGTAATACTGAAACTATTATAGAGTATTAGGTCTCATGAGAGTCCAAACCAAAAATGTCTGGCAAAACAAATGGAGTACTTTTAACAACACATTCTTTAGCAACTGAATTGTAAATACTTTGTCTAACTTGCAAAGTATGTTCTCTACATAGAATCATAGTTCATGTGGTAAATAGATTGTAAAGTCATAATATATGCTATAACTCCCTTACTAAGGAAACTTCAGAATATATTTATGAACATGTTTGGAACTCATAATGTAAACAAAGGGTAAAATGGATCTTTAAACAGCTAACAGTTTACTACAAGTATCACCTGGGCAATGCATTTGTGTACTGACTATTATGAGCATTGCTTAGGCAGGTGACATTTCAACTAGTTGATTCTTGCATTAAGTAAACTTGATAACATTGTCATTTTAAAAATATTTCCTGTCATATTTATGTTATAAAAATAACAAAATATGCCATTTTTGCTCATCCTGTATTTAAATAATTGGACTGATAAGTGGTTAAAACTTATGATTTTTTCTTTTACAGATATGCTACTTCTCAATGTACTCTTGCTAAAGCTACTATGTTTTCTTTTCAGCTCGGATCAATCAGTAGAGAAACTAGTGCTTCTGTCAGAAAACTATCAGTCTGAGAGGAATATGAACATTCTGGGCCATGATATCAAGGGCTGGTTTTCTTTCCATGAAGCAGAGGAGGAGTCCAAAAATGGCTGGGGAAAGAAATAGCACAAAAATTTCCTTGTCCATTGTCTCTTTCCTAATAAATTTTTTTTATTATTCTTATTATTCTTGTTCATTTGAACAAGGTGAAGCAAAGACTTAAAGGCCTTTTTTTGTTGCATTAGGAGTCAGCTCTTTCCTTTCAACAAAACTGCTTCTCATATTTCCTGGGAGCAGTGGGCCTGAGCAGCAAGTTAGAAGAACCCTATTTCTAGGGTTCTATTTAGATTTCTAGGACAGCCCACAAAAGCCAATCTATACATCTACAGAACCAAGATAGTTTATATCTACCCTAAGTCTAAGTCTTATAAATCTGATTAGAGAGGTGTGCAAAAGTATCTGGGCAAAGTCAAAATGTTCAGTAGAATTTAGGGAATTGTGAGTGTCTGGGAGAGGTGGATCGAAGAGGTAAAAGACAGAAAATTTTCTACATACAGGAGTAACTAAACCAAGTATGCTGACTGATAACAAAAAGACCTCCAAAGTATAATGTTTAGGAAGGACAAAAATAAACTAAGTAAAAAAGAGACTAGAAAAAAATCAAGATTTTATACTTGTAGCTTTAAAACAAACTGCAGATTTAAGACAAGATTTTTCTTGTTTTTAGAAGCCTCTTTAGTATGTGACCTCTCTTTTGTCTTTATAGAGAATAGTGTTAAATTCCTAAAGGCCCTTTACAATAACTGGGTACTAGATTCCTTTTATTGTAAATTGCCATTTTTTTTCTAGCCCAGAAAGCAGCTGCTTTGGAGATGTGTCTTAACTTGAAACCTATATACAGATGGCTTGCACTGTAACCTAACAGACAGTGAGAATACATGTTTTACACCACTCATCTTGAAGACAGCCTTAAAAGGTGCCCTACACTGGCTTATAATGTACCTCATTTCTTTGAACACTTGCATTCTGCTCAAGGGCATCCTATATCTACCTCTAATAAATTCTTCTCATGTTTCCTTTACTGAAGCATCCTAAAAATTATTTTTCCAGGATGACAGTCAGCAAACCTACAAACCTATTTTAAAAAGGTGAGTTAAACTCCTTATTTCAGGTTCAGAGACTCTTAGGCCTAGCTTGGTGACATATAGTATGCTGTGCTTTGTATTTAAAAAAGAGAGAAAAAGAAAATAAAACTAAGGTAGAAAAATAATTTATGTGTGTTCATTTGTGTTTGCATAAAAAACTACAAGGAAAGAGAACTGAAGAGAATGGGACTAGGTAGGGTAGGATCAAGTTTGAGTATTTTAATTTTTTGAACAAACTTACACCTAATTCTTGAATAATGACTAGACGGTGTGGAATTGAATACAGTCAAGTGTAGAAACATGATACAAACTAAACAAATGGTCTGTTTTATCTATCTAATATACTATAAAGAATAATACCCATATTGAGAATAAGGTGTGGAGGATGCTACGTAGCCCCCCCTCCCCACTCTGGTGTGACTGTGTTGATGGTGTTTATTCACAAGCAGTGCAGACCATGTAGAGGAAATTTCCCTAAACTGGCTTGCAGTTTAACTAGTGAGTCTGGCCAAAGCTGATAATGCACTAACATAGCTTATTATCAACAGCTACTGTTGAGCTCAGATAGACCAGCTATGATACCATTGGCTAAGATACAGATAAGGTCTCTGCTGAGGCCTATGTAACTCCAGAGGAAAATTCCTTCCCAGAATTGGCTATAAAGCAGGTTACTCATTAGCCATAACCTAAATCTGACTACTCTTGTTCTCTTCGCCAAGAAAGCTTTGCCTCTTCTGTTAGATGGCCAGCCTTGCCACTTGTCTACCACACCCAGTTGCAATCTCCTTACCATTTTCTTCAGTGAATAAATACCAAGGTTCTGGGTGGCTGGTGGTCTTTGGCTCCTAGGGAGCAACTGGTTGTCCCAGATCCCTTCTATGTCCCTCTACTTTTATCTCTTGCTTGTTCTTTCCTTTCCTGCCATGTGCTATATATAACCCAGGGAGGAGATTGGAACACACTGCAAGGGTCTCCAATAATAAGGTAAAAACATAAATATGTGTAACTGGGGTGATAGCTGCAAGAGGTTTGTTTCAGAAATAATTTTGCCAACAAGCCTTACATTTTTTGCCACTAAGCTGGAAGTCATGGTGAGTGCCTATCATCTCAGCATTATAGGAGATTAAGGCCGGAGGATCACAGGTTCAAGCCCAGCCTTGATAACTTAGTGAAACCCTGTCTCAAAATAAAAATAAAAAAAGACTGGGGATGTAGTACACTGTGCAGGGTCCAGGCTCAATCCCCAGTATAGGGTAGGGCAGAAGAGGATTCCATTAAAAGGGAAGTTTAATAAGATCAATTGTTTATTGCCTTACACAGGTAAGTTATTATACATAAAACAAACTCTGCTTCATCAAGCTCACAGTTGTTACAGTACTTGCTTTTGATTTGAAAGGAAGAGCTGTTTCCTTCAGAAGAGGTTTTTTTGTTTGTTTTTTTGGATCAAGGATAAAACTCACATTATTGTGCTTACCAGGCAAGCTCCTACACCACTGAGCAAAATCCCTGACCTGAAGAGTTTTTTTCAATGGCTAGGAGTCTCCACAAGATCATCTGTGAAGCACTCTTCATCAAAGTAACAAATAAAAACTGTGTTAATTGCATTACTGTTGACAGCAACATTTCAGTGTTTAAAAATTGTATCTGAATTGGCAAAAACACTGGAATGGCAAGATCTTTTGCATCATTAAGTAAAATCACAACAAGCTATGTCACTGAAATATCAGTGATACTAACATAGTGGAAAAAAGAGTGTATCTTTTTTTTTTGTATTCAAAAGTATCATTCTGGAGAGTCAACCATCAACACAATATTGGTAAAAATGATCCTAAAGATCATTGGCATAAAATTACTTAAAAGTAATTTCACTCCCATATTATTGGCAGAATACCAAAACTGGAATCTAATCAACAGTTGTGATAAATTTAAATATAATGAAATAGATGACATGACATTCATAATGATTTCAAAGCAGATTAAGTTTAAAATGACAAAGATATAACAGAAACTGTTCCTTTTTTATTTTTGGTATCAGGAATTGAACTCAGGACCTCACACTTGCCAGGCAGGCATTGTGCCACTGAGCTATACTCTCAGCCCTGAGAAACTGTTCTTAATTGACAAAGTAATAAAACTGCTCCCAAAAGTCACATCTCTCTCATTTATATTATCTCTAAGAGATTAGGAACACTGAAAAAAATCAAATACCTTAATTAAGCTAAATATTAAATTTGTACTCCTCCAGAGGTTGGCTATATTATTTCATCAAAATTAAAATTACCTTAACTTTGGAAAATGTAGAAATAGAAGCACAGAATCAACAGATTCTAACTCATAATGAGCATGAGAGATAAGCTTATAAGAGCAATACATTTCTGTTAAGTACATGAAATACTTTTTCTGGCTATAGACTAAAAATACCAATTGTTTCTAATTATGGAATATATATTTTATATTATCACTCACATTCCAGGTTTTCTTCAATAATTTCTTCAATTATCACGTCAGGGCTCAACCCCATCTGAGGTAGCACAGCAATGGTTTTAGGGGATGTCACTGTCACCATCTCTTTTGGTGGCTGGCTGTTCTTCCCTTCAGCTTGTATGTCACTGGTCTCTGGTTGCAAAGGAAGTGCTGGTGCTTCACCGGTCAGGACAGACAAATCAACCTGTTTCTTTTCCAGGGATGAGTACGTACCATAAGAAAGTTCTTTTCTACTATTATACTTCTTTTGAACATTATGTCCAGCCTCATTTTCTTGGGAATAACATCTGTTTAAAGATATAGAGTATGGCTATTTTAATATTCACCTTCAAGTCATTTCCTCTAAATCTGACAGCTGACACTGTGACACATGCAAAAGGTAAAAGCCATCTTAGGTGCCCCATATTTTTTGTTTTCTATTGCTATCAATGAATTTATTACAGTAAGTTGAGTGCTATACTCTATTACTTGGCTTGCTATACTCTATTACTTGGCAATGTACTATAAGTATAAAGTCAAAATTGCTATTAATCTGCATCCAATGGGTATGGTTATTAAACAGCCACTAACCCAAACTAACTATATTTTCCCATCTTCATATATCCAATTTTATGCTAGCTAGTCTACAATTTTACAATTAAATGAAATAAATCTGATGATGCTTGTAGTTTATTTAATCCAGAGTGGATCTGGCATCTTCAAAGAATACTGTTTAAAGCATTTTAAATTAAGAAACAATGCCACCTAAATTCAGCATTTCCAAATTCTAGGTACTGTTTCAGTGCTTCTGCTGGCTGTTGTGCCAGAACCCTAATCCTAGCATTGCACACTCTAGATTCAGAAATCTCTGAAAAGTCTGTCCCCCATGCCCACATGAGGCTTTGGAGGGACATCCAGACACAAAGCATTATCACTCTGCTTATTCCCTCTCAGTCTGGTTTTTTGTAGGAATTACTGTTTTCACTGCTTTAAACATCAGTATTGTTCCAGGGTACTGTCTTTGACCTATTTCAACATTTGTTTTTACTAAAGAAACCTATGGTTTACCACCAGCAAACAGGTGAGGTAGGTTACAGTGATAGGTTTTCTTTGAAAACTAGGAAACAATTTTAAGCCACTATTGTCAGTTAAAAATCAACAAAAGGGGCTGGGGATTTAGTTTAGCGGCATAAGCGCCTGCCTTGCAAGCCTGTGGTAGTGAGTTCGATCTCTGGTACCAATTAAAAAAAAAAAATCAACAAAATCAGGACAGACTCTCAGGATAGGTTTTTAGTCTTAAACTGTTACAGATTATACATTGTGTCAATTTTTTTTTTTTTTTTTGGTGGAGGGATCAAACTCAGGACCTAGCACTTGCCAGGCCATGGCTTTTGTCGCTAATTCTCTGGCTACATTGTGTGAATTTAAGAAGGCTAGAAGCTTAACTGAGTGACTCAGCAGCTCTACATCCCGGGGTGTAGAGGACAAGCAGTTACCCTTCTAGGATATTGTTCACTGTATCAATTTGAGAAGGTCAGAACCTTAAATGATTGAGCAGGGTGCTAGGATCCCTAGTTTATAACACTCTCATCCTGTGCAAGAGAAGGGCAGGCAGATGGTGTGAGTGCTACACCCACCCCAGGAGAGTAGCCTACATACAGTAAAAGGTAAAGGAGGAGGGACTGAGTACTGGTTCTTTGGAGGAGCTCCAGTCAGCATTCAGTCTTCTGGCTTCTGGCACACCCTGTTTGGCTTCTGCCTCAGACTCTTCAGCCTTCGTTGTAGACTCTTCAGCCTTCCATCGTAGCGTCTTCAGTGTTAGCATTGTAGACTTATTGCCCTTCTGACACAGATTTGCATGGGACACTGTAGTAAGCTCCAGCCCTTAGGCTGGACCCTTCACCCTCCTGCGTGCAGACACCCTCTGCACGGTCCACTTTGTGGCTGACCATTGTAAGCCAATCTTGTAATTTCTTATATGTTTGTATAACTTGTGTTAT
The DNA here is from genome assembly GCA_004027455.1 of Hydrochoerus hydrochaeris. NCBI lineage: Eukaryota > Metazoa > Chordata > Mammalia > Rodentia > Hydrochaeridae > Hydrochoerus > Hydrochoerus hydrochaeris. Next base: position 29,882 of record PVLA01012169.1, read on the forward strand.
TTCTGTTTCTCTAGTAAACCCTAATACATAAGCTTATTTGACAGCAACCATATTAAAGTTATGAAAATAATAACTTTTTTTTTTTGGTACTGGGGATTGAACTCATGACCTTGCGCTTGCCAGGCAGGCACTTATGCCACTGATTTAAATCCCCAGCCTAAAATAACATATTTACTGTAAAAGTTGCTTATTATCCATGAGAACTCAAAATTCCAACTGCAAAGGCAAATATGGGGAGAGTTTGCCTAAGCATTGTGTACAGGAAGATGACTTGGACTGAAGGACTGGTGTTCTCTCTGATTCAGGGGTATATACAGTAATACACTAGTCTTAGTCTAATGCTGTTAAGCTATGATTAATCTTATTCCCTTTATTCCACATAAGATTGCAAAACTGCAACTTCTGATAATCTGGCTTCTCACCTCTGTCTGGGTGTTAGGAAAAAATGCTAATATTAATATTCTACTTCCTGTTGGCAATTATATTTGTCCACTAAGTTAATGGACTGGCATTTTGATTATTATCACTTTTGTGAAACTGGCCTATATGATTTTATCAGGTTTGGAGCAGATATGCTCATATCTCTAGCCTCCATATCTGTGTGCTAGATTGTTCCTTAAGGTAATCAATGTGATAAATTCAGGGGTCAAATTATAAATGTGAATTTGTTTTCTTTTGGGGAGTTTCTATAGCACCTGTATTCTGGCTATTTCTAAACTCAGAAATCAACATATTCGTTCTATTTCCTTCTCAACTTTCTTTTCGTTTGTTTGTTTATAGACAGGGTCTCACCATGTTTTTCAGGCTGGCCTTGAACTAACTATGTAGCCCAGGTTGGTCTTGTAGCAATCCTCCTGCCTCAGCCTCCTGAGTGCTGGGATTACAGGTGTGTACTACCACACCTGGATTCAATTTATTTTTCTTCTTATATTCATATTATTAATGAAAAAACTATAATTCATCAATTTAATCACCAAGACTACACATATGAACCATTGAGGATGCTCCCCTTGTCTCTCATTTCTCAAGTATTAGTAAATTTTAGTTTTCCCTACTTAGCATTTTCACATGTATTCTCAATCTCAATCCTTTGCTACAACCTAAATTTGGATTGTCATCATTTGCTGAGTCTGATGTAAATGCCTAATCCACTGTCACAATCCCCCAAATGATCCTTTAAATGGCTATTTATCTTTCAAAATATAATTTTTACCTTCATGCTTAAAATCTTTTTTTTTAAATTTTATTTAAAGAGGAAAAAGCAAAACAGAAAAAGGGGTAGAAACAATACAGAATTTCAGAAAAAAAGTAAACAGTAAGAAATCACTAGTTGATAAATTACATATTGTGTACTTAGACATAGTTGTTCAATTTACAAAATTAAAGCATACAGAGTGGACATTCAAACAGTGAGGCTGCAAAGAAGTTCAATGATCCAATAACAACTTAGCAACATGGTTATCAGTCCTACACACTTAAACATAAATGCAGTTATAACCTTTAGAGCACTTTCTGTTGTTCCTCCTTTTACTTAAAAAAATTTTTTTTTATTTAAAGAGAAACAGAAGCATGTAAAGGGTAGAGATAATACAGAATTTCAAAAAAAAGATAAACAATAAGAAATCACTAGTTGATAAATTACATATTGTCCTCTTAGAAATAGTTGTTCAAGTTACAAAATTAAAGCATACAAAGTAGATATTCAAACAATGAGAGTGTAAACAGCTACACATGCATGAATCTCTACATGTATTTCTATCCTTTCTGTATTAGAGGGAAAAACAAAACATAGCAAGACAAAAAACAAAAACAAATTCCTATAAAAACATGAAACCAAAAAGTCGTATAAAACCACAGTATAAGGTGATCTACAATGATTACTATGTTGTTTCTTATTATCTTCAATAGAATTGTCTATATCATCAGGCATAATTGAATATAGCAGTATAATTGAATATAACAGTACATAACAATATTAGTAAAAATAAAATTTTGTAGACAGTATAAAACTTCAAAGGCAAGTGATAATCAAACCAGAGTGGATATTCTAGCGAATCTTGTCATCTTCAGTGCAGTTGCCTATACTCTCAGACTTGATACTATCAATCATAACAGCTTTGAATAAAATCTATCAATACAAAACTGCGATTTAACAGACCAGCTTCGATTACAATCAGTCATGGTAAAACAGTGTAGGTTATACAGAGCTTTAGATTAAGTTAATAGGAAATTAAGGATGATTACCATACTATATCCTGTTATTTTCAGGATTACTGTCTGTGCCCTCAAATCTAGTACAGGTAGAATGACTGGAACAGAATATAATACATCTAAGCAGAGTAGTGTGAGGAATGTGGGTTTTAAATCCTGGAGCACTATTAACAACACAGTGTATCAAGGCCATCTATGTTAGAGATTATAGCCAACCTTCTCTGCCTCATTTCTGCTATGCTATTTTTCTACCTGTTTGTCTAGTTTTCTCCTTCACTCTACTGCCTGCCCCACTCATTGAGGCCTTTCTTCCACTGTTCCTAAAATCCTGGTTTTTTTTTTTCTCTCTCTCTAGAATGTCCTTCAGTATTCTCTGTAGGGTTGGATTGGTGGTCACAAACTTCCCCAGTTCCTCTTTGTCATGGAAGCATCTTGTTTCTCCATTAATTTCTAGTGACAGTTTTGCAGGATACATCAATCTGGGCTGGAATTATTTTCTTTCAGGGCTTGGAAGACTTAGCTCCAAGCTTTTCTTGATCTGATGGTCTGTGTCTGTGTCGAGAAGTCAGCCATGATTCTGATGGGCTTACCTTTATAGGTAATCTGTTTCTTTTCTCTGACAGCTTTTAATATTCTGTTTTTATACTGAATTTCTGGCATCTTGATTATTGTATGTCTGGGTGTAGCTCTGTTTTGGTTGTAGGTGGCTGGAGTTCTGTATGCCTCACACAACCGAATGTCATTTTCTTTTCCCATGCTTGGGAAGTTTTCCTTAATTATTTCCATGAATAGCCTTTGTAATTCACCTGTTTGTATTCCTGCTTCTTCATTCACATTTCTTATTCTTATATTGTAGATTCTCTTATCATCTTCTAGCCTTTGTATTGTTACTGCCTGTTTCCTTGTTATTTTTAAGAGATCTTTCCTTTCATGATCACACATTGCAAACTTGTCTTCAAGTTTTGATAGTCTATCCTTAGTTTCTTTTAAGGCATTTTGCCAGCTTTCCGTGGAGTTTTTAATTTCCTGGTAGTCTCTTTGAATCTGCTTCATGTATTCTATATTTTCTTTATATTCTTTATTGAATATTTCTCTTTTTTTGTGTTCCTCCCTCCTTCTGTCTGTATCTTCCTGAGAGATGCTACCTGAGAGCATTTCTTTTATTACTCTACTCATATCTTGCTTTACCTGATTTAATATTTCAGTTTTGAGCTTGTCTACAAGGTCCCGAAGATATCTCTTAATGCCCATTGAAGCCATGTCTGATGTTGTATGTTTGCCACCCTCAGTCTCCCTTGTTTTTTCCTCTCTTAGATCAGTGCTCTCAGGGTTCTGGGCTGGGGACCTCCTCCTGCCTCTCTCTTCTGTCATGGCTCTGGCTTCCTCCACACAGGTTACAGTGTAGATCCCAGCCCCCTTCCCTGTTGGCCACATTTCCTCTGAAGCACGCTGGAGAGCGACCTCCGGCCTCTCCTACCTGCTTTTGTCACTGAGGTGTAAGCAGCGGCTGTGTATGCCTGCCCCTCCCCACTGGGCCAGCCAAACTTCAGGGCCTTCACCCAACGGTTAGTGTGTGCCAGGCACAGGGAATCGATTTGGGATGGCTCACTGGGTCCCAGCCAGGGGCGCGGCCTAGTCCAAGCAAATCCCATGAATCTGCTCTGGGAAGGGAGCAACCAACTGCAGTCACTGTCATTCCCAGTTCAGGCTCCTCCTGCCTGATTCCAACATGTCGCCCATTTGTTCGCACCATTCCTGTGGGGGGGGGTCTCATTCCCGGCACTGACTGTGGATTAATGAAGGTCCCTTCACCAGCTCTGCTCTCAGTTGGGCTCACCAACCCCAATCTCAGCACTGCTGTGCTTCCTGTGAGTGACGGCAGGAACAAGTTTGGGAGGCTCTGCTGGCTGGCGTGGATTCAAACTGGCACAAATTCAGGCTGGCGCAAACTTGACGGGTCGCTGCGAAAATGCTGTGTCCTGTAATTTTTTGTTGTTCTAGTTGTAGTCCCAACGTATTTGATGAACTTTTTTACGTTTTAATTTCTTCCTGTGTCAAGAGGATCCATCTCCCTCTGGGTCTCTCCATGGTGTTTTATTCTGGTATATGAGTTGTTTCTCCTGGGAGGCTTTGTATTTTGTTGCTCACTGGTCGGCCATCTTTTCTCCTCTCTTAAAATCTTTTAGAGGTTTTCTGTGCTGACAGAACTTGTAGTGACAGTGAAAACATGCTGCATTGCCTAATATAGTAGAGCTACGGTTTGAAATGTTAGCTTCAAAATTCATGTTGAAACTTAATCCTCACCATGGTGATACTAAGAGGCAGGGTGTTTTGAGAAATGACTGTTTTAAGGGCTCACCTCTGTGAATGGAGTTGCTCCTTATAAATGGGCTAGAGGGAATTAGTTTGGGTTTTTGTTTTGTACTTCTACCATGTGAGGACTTAGTATTTATCCCCTTTTTGCCCTTCTATCCCTTGTGTCTCATGAGGTTATAACATTCAAGGTGTTATCTTAGAAACGAAGACTAGAGATCTCACCAGACACCAAGCCTATCAGTTCCTTGACCTTGACATCATAAGCCTCAAGAACTGTGAGAAAATAAATTCCTATATTCATTATAAATTACATACTCTCAAGTATTTTGTTACAGTAGCATAAATGGACTAAGACAGGGAGCCAATAACCACATATCTGCTGAGCACATGAAATCTGGCTTGTGTGGCCAAGGAACTGAATATATAACTTTATTTAGTTTTAACTAACCATTACATAGCAATCCAAGTTCCTAAAACTGAGCTTCTGTGTATTTATGGGGATATACAGGATGCAACTGTCTATGCCATTCTCTGAATGCAACACTTATTTCATTGCCTATATTTATTTCTAAGATGCTCAATTCCATGTTATCCTGCTTTCCACCTGCCACTCATGTTTTGTGGAGAGGGGAAATAAAATCTTTTTCTCAGTTACTTCCAAAACTAGTGAGTCCCTTTTTCCTTTGTATTACTTACCTCTGCATATACTATGATAGTTATACATTTTATCTTTTACATATGTCTCACTAGTAATTTGACATTTATCTCAATAACTAAGATGTTAGTGACAAAGTACAACAATCACTGTTCAATGCTTGCTGATACAATGAATCTCAAATACAACTTTAACACATATCACTGATCCTTTCTAGGTTTTTAAAAAATATATACATAGAAATTAATTGTAGGAACTAGGGTTTTTTTTTTCTTTGTCCTATTTTTCTGTTTGTTTCAGGTGGTAGTGGGAATTGAACTCAGGGGTTTCACACAAGTTACATCCACAGATTTTTTTTCTTTCTGGTTTTACTGAGACAGGGTCACACTAAGTAGTTCAGTCTGTCCTTGAGCTACTTAGTTCAATATGGGCAATGAAACAGTAATCTTTCTACATCAGCTTCCCAAATGATGGGATTACAGATATGTGTCACCATGCCTGGTTTATATACCCAGACCTTTTGAGACAAGGTTTCATAAAGTTGCTCAGATTGGACCCAAACTTGTGATCTTCCTCTTTCAGTCTCACAGATTTCTGAGGCTATTGGCTGGCACCACTACACCATGCTTATTTTTCAGCTTTTGAATCATACTATACTTAAACATCAATTTTTCTCTTAGAGGTGCTGTCAGATAGTAATGCTATGTTGCCATGATTATACTTACTTTGTTGAATCTTCAAATTCAATCTTTCCCATATTGCTTAACATACAGATAATCTCACTGCAATTCATATTCAACCTAAAATAAAAAATCAGTACATAAAACATTCTAAGTTATTATTATTCTAAAACATTCTAAGTTATTATTATTACCATCTTTAAACAGAAATTAGTTGTGAGATTAAAATAACTAATTTAAATGAAAACATTTAAATAACTTTCAAATGTATAATAAATCACATTTTAAGTTGGCTGCTTAGTTGGGAAACAGTTTTGACCCAAAGTATCAAATCATAACTGTTTTCTCAGTTACTAAATTTAGGCTCCAGTACATTTTTATACTTGTTATGATCTCCTGAACCATTACTTACTCACCTGGGAGGGTTCCTTGGCTTTAGAAAATTAACTTGTAACAATTCACTCTCAAATGTTAACTTCAAAGTCTGGATAATCTATAATAAAAAAAGTGTTACTAATGCGTAAATTTTCTTTTGTCACAAATATTGCTGAAAGGGTAAAATTTTAGAGAAAAAAATTTTTTTCTGGTACTAGAAATTGAACTTAGGACCTTGTGCTTGCCAGGCAGGTACTAAACCCTGGCCCTTAGAAAGATAATTATTTTTGTTATTTCCTTATTGTATTCAAAGGCTCAATTTTGGGCACTTGAAGGAATGGGTGCAAAGAAGTTTATAACCTTTTTTCCTAAAGCAGGTTAAGCTTTTCTGAAGACATGTATTAAAAGATAACAACATATCAGCTAATAAATGGGATACAGCTACATGATAACAGAAAATTCTGATCAGACTCATTTTGCACCTAGGCTGCTATCTTCAAATAATTTCTATGTTCCGTCTTCCTAATGAAACTAGCCAGGGTAAGGCCAAATTTTGTGATTTTTTTCATTACTTAGTATCTCACATGTAATACACAGGAAATGATCATTATTATTTTTAGAATTAGGTGTCAAGGAAGGCCAGTCCAAGTAAGATAGTGGCAAACTCTCCAGCTTTCATTTTAAAAATTAGAGATTGTAGATCAACATTACTGGCTTTTATTCCACATTTTGATTCTGTCCAAACCATTTGATTATATATGGTAAATAAGATCCCAAAAGATTCTATTTTTGCCCAATTTTATACTATAGGTACAAGATTAGATGACAGAAGATTGTTGAAGCAATTCTTCTGTTGACTTGTATATTCAGGGAGCATAACGAAAACAAAACATGAATGAGATATTGAATTAAAATTTTAAGGTAAGAATTCATCCATACCTAAATTATTCATGAGACAAAACAAAGTCTCATTTGTCTCTCTTAGGTGTCTTCATTTTTTTATTCAGGTGCCCTAAATATCCTAGTAATAGTTTGAATCCATGTAACCCCCAAAGGTTTGTGCAATAAAGGTTTGGTCTCCATTGTGGCAGTTCTGGGAGGCAGTGGAAACTTTTAAAAGGTAGGGTCTATGGGGAAAGGGAGGCCATGTCCCCAAAGGGGACAGTGCAACTTCAGCCCCTTTCACTCTCTTTCATTACCTGACAATAAGGCAAGTGTTTTTGCTCTGCCATGCACTCCCACATGATGTGGCCCCACAGACCAAAAGCAATGGAGCTCTGCAATCATAGACTAATACCTGCAAAACTGTGAGCTTTGAAATAAATCTTTTCTCTTTATAAATGGATCATCTCAGGTATTTGCATACTGATCAAAAACTGACAAACACAACCCTCAACTTTCACTTCAATGCCATCTTACTTGCTCTCAGATAAGGTCTTATAAAGACTTTACTGCAGTATTTTCTGAAATGATAAAAAAATTAAATGCTAAAGAAATTGAATATTGTGTCAGAATTCAAAATACCTAAGAATCCTAAACTGATACCAATACAGGTGGTCCTTGTATGGTGGTTCAATTTATGACATTTTGATTTTATGAATAGTGTGACAACAATATGCATTTAGGGGAAACAATATTAATGAATTTGAATTTAGATCTTTTTCTTAGGATAATGATATGCAGTCTTATCTTCTCTCACAATGCTGGGCAAGTGGCAGACAACCTTGTGATCAAAACAATAAATAACACATCAAAAGAACAAACAATTGTTACTCTACAATTATACCTTGTTAAGCTATAATGTTCAGTAGGTTAATTATATAAATGCATTTTCATTTTACAATGGTTTATTGGGACATAACCGATTTAAATGAAGGAGCATCTGTATAGATTAACATAATGTAAAACCCCAAATTGCTAAACATGTAAACTAAACTGCCATGTAAAGCTTGATACATTGAAGTTTAAGCAACTCAGGAGAGGCCCAGGGACTTCGCTTTGTCAACATCCTCATCCTGTGCAAGAAGAACACAGGGTGATGGTGTGAATATAAGGGAGGAAAAGAGGTTTGCTCTTCCCCCTTTTGCTGTCCTCTTCTGCCATGAACCCTGCCTTGCAGCCAGCTGATAATGGACTGAAACCTCCACAAACTGTGAAATAAAAGTTCCAATCCAAGATGGCCGATTGATAGGTAGCACAATAGAGAGCCTCTCTGAGAAAAACAACTCAGATGCTAGAATCTGACCCCACGGAGAAGACCAGAGGAAAGGAGAGGAATTCTTGTGACCCAGGAAGAAACTGAAGAAAAAGAAAAAAAAAAAGAAGTGTGGATAGAGCTGGGCATGTTCTGGTAGCTGTGCTGGGCACATCTTAGAGTCGGGTGACTCACAATCGAGCTGAGGTCGCATCCCCGCCAAGAGCGGGGGTTGGTGAGCTTGAGACCCTTGGCAGCAGGTGCTACAATAGGGAGTGGAGATGGTGAGCCAAGCTGCATGGACTTTGGTGAGTGCTGAGAACTGGATTTCCCAGAGTGAGATGACTGGCTGATGACATATTGGATTTGGGTAGGACAGACTTCAATCAATGGCTGAGGCGACTTTAGTTGGTGGCCCAAAGTGGATTGGTGGGATCTGCTTGGGCTGGGCCATGCCCCTGGTCTGGACCCAATAGACAGGGACGAGGCTGTCCCGAAACTGTGACATCCGCAGGGCACACACAAAGAAGTACTGAAGACACTCATTGGTTGAGAGGGGAGGGGCCGGCCCACATGGCCCCTGTGTGCACCTCACAGATCAACAGGAAACAGGAAAGGGCAGCACTGCCCTAGCCAGTAAGCTGCAGAGGGACTATAAGCAATACGTAAAGGTCTGGAGACCTCCACCACTCACTTGTCTGAAAGAAACCAGAAACATGACAAGAGAAAGAAACAACAAAAAGCCTCCAACTGCTGACCCAGGGAAAATAAGCCCAGGAGAAATAAATACAGAGGAGATTGAGGGCAGCAAACATGCAATGTCAGACATGGCCTCATTGGAAATAAGGAAATACTTCTGTGACCTCATCGACGAATTTAAATCTGAAATTCTAACTCAGGTGAAGCAAGATATAAGAAGATTAATAAAAGAAATGCTGGGTACTCCTCAAGAAGAAACAAATGGAAGAATGGAGGAACCCAGAGGAAGGAGAGAAGCCTTTGATGAAGAATATAAACGAAATCTAGAATACATGAAACAGATCCAAAGAGAATATCAGGAAATTAAAAACTCCATTGAAAGCTGGAAAAACTTCTTAACAGAAACTAAAGACAGACTTTCAAAACTTGAAGATAGATTTGTAATGTATGATCATGAAAGGAAGGATCTCTTAAAAATAACAAGGAACCAGAAAGTAACAATACAAAGGCTAGAAGACAACAAGAGGATTTATAACTTAAGAATAAAAAATGTGAACAAAGAAGCAGGGACAAATGAAATAAAAAGGCTATTCATAGAAATAATTAATGAAAACTTCCCAAGCATAGGAAGTGATGTTCAGATATATGAGGTGTACAGAACTCCAGCCAGCTACAACCAAAACAGATCTATACAAGGCATATAATAGTCAGGATCCCAGAAATCCATCACAAGAACAGAATATTACAAGCGGTCAGAGAAAAGAAACAGATTACCTATAAAGGAAAACTCATCAAAATCACAGCGGACTTCTTAATGCAAACTATCAAATCAAGAAGAGCTTGGAGTGAAGTATTCCAAGCCCTGAAAGAAAATAATCTCCAAACCAGATTGATGTACCCTGCAAAACTGTCTCTCAAAATTAATGGAGAAACAAGATATTTCCATGACAAAGAGGAACTGGGGAGTTCTTGACCACCAATCCAACCCTGCAAAGAATACTGAAGGACATTCTAGTGAGAGAGAGCGAAGAAAATCACCAGGATTCCAGGAACAATGGCAGAAAGGCCTCAATGAAAGGGGTAGACAGTGGAATGAAGGTGAAAAGCAAACAACAATGACAGAAAAATAGCACAGCAGAGATGAGGCAGAGAAGATTGGCTATATTGGTGTTTTGTCTTAACTGATTTTATTCAAATCTGGTATGCTTGAGGGTGTCAAGTCTGGGAGTAGGGGCAACTATTCTGGGGATGGCAGGATTCAATAGGATACCCATTCTGGTCTGATTATTAACTGCCTTTGAAGTCCTATAATGTCTCTATTGTTTGGTTTTTATTAATAGTGTTATGTACTGCTAAGTTTAATTATACTATGCCTGATGATATAGACAATTTTATTGAAAATAACAGGAGACATCACAGTGACTACCATAGATCACCTAGTATTGTGGTTTTATATGTCCTTTTCATTTTGTGTTTCTCTCGGAATCTGTATTGTTGATGTGTTTTGGTTTGTTTTTCCCTCTACTACAGAAAGACTAGGTATGCATCTAGAGATTTATACATGTGTAGAACTTCTAAACAGTTTATGAGAATTGATTATAGTTATTGTAAAAAAAGAGAGGAAAGGAAAGTATTCTAAAGGATATAACTACATGTATGTTTGAGTGTGTAGAATTGATGACCATATTACTAAGTTTTTGTTGGATAGATGAACAGAGCTGATTGCAGTCTCACTGTTTAAATGTCTACTTTTTATGCTTTACTTTTGTAACTTGAACAACTACTTCTAGGAGGAAAATATGTAATTGTCAACTAGTGATTTCTTACTTTTTTTGTTTTTGTTTATTTTGAAATTTTGTATTATTTCTACCTTCTGTTTCATTTTTTTCTTTAAATAAAGAAAAAGTTCCTTAATTTTGGGCACTGGGTATTTTGTCTCAGCAGTGAGAGAAAAGTAAGCAAGACACCCCCCCAAACTATTTACATGGTAAACCATTAAAATTACCTGGTTAAGGTCACAAAATGTCCTCAGAGATGGTGCTGATTTTAATTCTTTTGCTATCTTCATAGCTGCATCCAAATCTTTTTTTTTCTCTTCAATGTAGCTTTTGGCCATTATTAAATGTGATAAATAATCATCCATATTTCTAACAAGTTCTTCACATAAGTTCTTTTTCCTTCATTTAAAACACAAAGGTTATTTCATAGTATTTCATGGACATCTATGTAAAGGTGAATTTTGGGGGTGGTGGTGCTGAGGACTGAATTCATACCAAGATACACACCAATATTTGACTCTTTATATATTTTTTTTAATTTTAAGACAGGATCTTGCTAAGTCACTAAGTTGCCCACAGTGTCCTCAAACTCACAATACTTCTGCCTCAGCCCTCTGTGGTGCCAGCATTATAGGCATATGCTACTATTCCTTATTTATAAATGTGAATTTATAATAACTGAAGAGTATTTTAAAAAGTAATTTCACTAGGTGACAAATGAAATGCTAAAAGACAGTGCCTTGACTTTTTTGGATATGATCCCAAATAATCAGGCAACAAAAACAAAAACTGACAGATGGCACTATATCAAACTAAAAAGCTTCTAAGCAGCAAAGGAAATAATTAACAGAACAAAGAGACAATCTACAGAATGGGAGAAAATGCTATTTGTAAACATACATCTGACAAGGATTGATATCTAGAATATACTTACTATAAGGAAGCCTACCAAATCAAAAGCAAGAAAACCCAATTTAAAACTGGACTAAAGATCCAAGTAGATAATTTTCCAAAAAAAGACATAAAAATGGGCAACAAATATATGACAAACTGCTCCATATCACTAATCATAAAGGAAATGCAAATCAAAATCACAATGTGATACAGTATCACCTTACTCAGGGAATAGCTATTATCAAAAGATAAAACAAAACAAAATAAAACCAAAAACCAAAAAACAAGTGATGGAGAGGATGAAGAGAAAAAAGAACTCTTATGTACTGTTAGTGGGAATATAAACTAGCTCAGCCATTATACCATGAAAAATAGTACAGAAAGACAAATTTGTTTTGATACCAGGGATCACGCTCACAACCTCACACTTGCCAGGCAGAGCTAAATCCCCAGCCCTAAGAAAGACAAACTTGAGTCCTCCGAAGGAAAATGGATGTACCCTGAGACCATAATTTAAGTGAAATAATGAGATGCATAAGTTAAATACCACACTTTTTCTGTATGAGACACCCAAAATATAAATAAAGATCAAAATAATAGATAGTAGAAGATACTGAGATAAATTTTTCTCAAGTGGAAAGAGATCAAGAGAAGGAGAGAGAAGGGAAAGTGGTTGAAAAAGGAATCAAAATGTTTTATATATACAAAAGAAATCAACATGTCAAAAAGATAACTAGACTATCATATTTATTGCAGTACTATTCATAATAACTGGGATATGAAATAACCTTAAATGCCCAGGTAGTGCTGCATACTTATAATCCCAGCACTTGGGAAGCTAAGGCAGGAGGATCTTAAGTTTGAAGCCAACCAAGGGCTACATATCAAGTTTAAGACTATCCTTACATAGGGAGACTTTCTCAAACAAAAAGAGATACATGTATAAAGAAAATGAGGTACATAGGCAGCATAACTTATTAAAAACACATTGCCCTTAATTCCCCTCAATATCTTCCCCCTTGCCTTGAACACACATTAGTACTTCTTGAAGTTGTTTTAGAAGTCCTCTTTTGTGAGTATCTTTAGTTGTGCTGCCATGGCTATCTTGAATCAACTTAAAATAATTACCTTTCCTGGTTGTTTTGACTTTGAACAACAGCCATAAATTGCATGGTGCCAGATCCAGGAATAATGTTTTCATGAGCCTGCCTTTCTTTGGGTGGCACTCAGCAGCAGCATTCACTCTGTTTCTGAATTTTAAAGATACTTTTGAATTCCATACTGAATTTTAAAGATATTCACAAGAGGACTTCGAAGAACAGCTTGAGAAAATAAGGATAATGGAGTAAGTGTTCTGGAAAAAAGGGGGAGTATTAATGTTAATGTGTCTCTTAGTGTAATAGAGTATTTAAATTTTTAAAAAATTCACTGTATATTTTGATCACACTGTGTACACACAGTCAAGTATCATACATCCATAAAAGCATGAAGCTCTGTCATTTGTTACAACACAGGTGAACCTGGAGGACACTGTGTTAAAGAAAACAAATCAACCACAGAAAGACAAATACCACATGGTTTCACTCATAAGTAGAGTCTAAAAGTACTGATTTCACAGAAGTTGAAAGAATAGTGGGTTACAGTGATTGCTGAAAATAGGAGAAGAGTGAAAAGTTCGTCAACAAAGCTGGGCACGGTAGCTCACGCCTGTAATCCCAGCACTCGGGAGGCAGAGGCAGGAGGATCGTTGCAAGTTTGAGACCAGCCTGGGCTACAAAGTGAGCTCAAGGCCAGCCTCAACTGCATAGCAAGACTCTGTCTCAAAAAGACAAAAAAAAAAAAAGTTTATCAACAGTACAATGTTATTATCTGATAGGAGAAATAAACACTTATAGTGTTCTATGCACAGTAGTAAAACATTACATATCTTAAAATAGCTAGCAGACCATATATATGCAAAAGAAATTACAAAAATTTAACATGATAATTACGAGTTGATCACTACCTATGAACCAAAAATCACACTGTACTTCATAAATATGTATAAATATCATGTGTCAAACAAAAATTAAAAAAAGAACAAAATACTTGAGTATGTGCTTAATCAAGGCAAAAGATCTATATATTAAAAACTATACAAAATGGCTTAAATGAACTAAAATTATAAATAAATGAAAAGGCATTTAATATTTATGAACTTGAAGACAATATTGTTAAGATGTTAACACCATTCAAAGTGATCTACAAATAAACCCAACTCTTAAATTCCCAATGACGTTTCTTGAAGAAACAGAAAAACTTATCCTAAAAATTGTGGAAATTTTAAGGGAGCCCCCAAATAACCAAAACAATCTCAAAAAACAAGATCAAAGTTGGAAGACTCACATTCTAATTTCAAAACTTACTACAAATCTATAGTAATTAAAGTAGTATGGTACTGGCATCAGGACACATTTAGAGATTAATGTACTAAAACAACACAGGAACTGAACTTTAATACATACAAGTGAACTGATTTTTGACAAGGATGCCAAGACCATTCTATGGGCAAAAGACAGTCTTTTCAAAATGTTCACTGACCTAGATCCCCCACCCATTTTTTATTTTGAGATGCTCACTATGTTGCTAAATTTTCCAGGTTGGGCTTCAACTTGCAATTCTCCTGTCTCAGTTTCTCATAGTTCTGGGATTGTGGGCCCAGCTAAAATTAGAAACTTTTATAAATCACAGGACACTATCAAAAGAGTGAAAAGGTAACTCAAAGGATGAGATTTAATATCCAGAATATATGAACAACTCCTAACGCCTCAACAGAATAATTCAATTCACAAATGCATGATGAATTTAAGATGATATACAATGGCCAATAAATAAGCTTATGTAAAAATGATCAGTATCACTAATCATCAGGAAAATGCAGAACAAAACTACAATGAGAAACTATTTCACAGCCATAAGGACGGCTACTATTAAAAAACAAAAAGACAACAACAAAACCCAACAAAAAATTAAGTCTATGAGAATAGAGAGGAAACAGAACTCTTATGTATTTCTGGTGGGAAAGTAAAATGGTATATTCAGCCATCATGGAAAATAGTTTGTCCCTCAAAAAGTTACACATAGAATTACCATATGCCACTAAACTGGTTTTAACCAGTTTAAAAATGTTAAAAAGGAACAAAAGTAATTCTGTCTCAAAGAAGAAAAATAGTTAAAAAGAAAATTTGTGTTATGCATGCTTTTGTAAAATAATACTCCCAAAACTCCTGCACATGTAAATGTTAAAGCTTAAGAGAAAATGTGAGAATAAATAATACCAATCAAAAGCTGGAGTAGTACAGCACCAACAAAAAGATCAGTAGTACAGCACTTGTTTAGCATGGTGTGAGACCCTGGGTTTGATTCCCAGAGCTACACAAATAAACGAACTCACACAACTAATTTATGCAGAATAGATCAGGTCTATGTGCAGGAAGCATACAGAGACTTTTAAAAAAACTGTACTGATTGAGCCAGCTGGACCCAGATTCCAGCTTTGGACCTTCACCGCGCGCTCTGGCAGAATCCCAGCTCCCAGGCAGTAAGACCATGTGCTGCGTCCCAGACCATCCCGGGCCACACACGGGGAGCGGGGACCCTAACTGGGCCATGCCCAGCAACCACCAAGCAGCCAGTGGGACCCAGATTCCAGCTTTGGGCCCTCACCGTGCACACTGGCAGAATCTCATCACAGGGAAAGGGACTTTAAGCCTGCTCCCAAGTAGTAAGACCATGTGCTGCATCCGAGACCACTCCAGGATACACACGGGTACCGGGGCCCAACTGGGCCATGCCCAGCAAATGCCAAGCAATGAGCAGGACCCAGATTCCAGCCTCAGGCCCTGACCCTGCACTCTGGTGGAATCCCAGCGCACGGAAAGGGACTTTGAGCCTGCTCCCAGGTAGTAAGACAACATGCAGCATCCCAGACCACCCCAGGCTGTACACAGTGATGGTGGCAAAACCGGGCCAAACCCAGCAAATGCCAAGCAATGAGCAGGACCCAGATTCCAGCCTCAGGCCCTGACCGTGCACTGTGGCAGAATCCCAGTGCACGGAAAAAACTTGAAAATTAGCTCCCAAGGCGGCCAACCTTGGACTACAGTGGATTAACTGTGCCAGTGTGGTGAGTATGCCCCTAAAATAGAGGTATACAGTGGATAAATAGGGCCAGTAGTAAAGCCTCCTCCAACTAACTGTAAGATCTTGGTGAGTCTGAAGAGTGTGGGTGACCACCTCCTACACACAGAAAACATTAGGCAGAGTGAAAATGGCAAAATGAAAAAGCAAAATGCAGTCTCAAACATCTAGTCCACCAGAAGCAAGTGCAGGAGATATTGAAATAGAGGACCTGAAAAGTAACACACTGGGAAACTCTGAAAAGATAGCAAGTGAAATAAAAAAACAACTCCATGAGGCTATAGAGGAAATCAAATTAGAAGTACTCTCCCATGTAAAGATAGAAATAACAACCTTAGTAAAGGAGTTGTTGAATGCAACTAAAGAAGAAATAGAGAAAAAAGTACAGAAGCATGGGAAACTGATTGAAACCTTGAATGAACAATATAGAAAACATGCAGAATTCATGAAACAAACTGAAGAAGACATCCAAAAAACAAAAAATTCTATTCAAAGCTTGCAAAACTGCTTAAATGAAGCTGAGGATAGGATTTCGGACCTTGAGGAAAGGATCGCAACTAGTGATCATGAAAGGCAGAACTTTTAAAAGTAACAAAGCAGCATGAAATGACAATCCAGAAGCTTCAAGATGATGCCAAGAGAAAGAATATAAGATTAATGTGCATTACTGAAGATGCAGATATTGTATATGCAACATGCTATATACAAGAAACATATGTGACCCAAAAGGAAACTCATAGATTAAAAGTGAAACGATGGAAAACAGTACTCCATGCAACAAGAACCCAGAAACAACTATTTGCAGACAATATAAACTTTAAACCTAAAATGACTAAAAGAGATAAAAAAGGTCACTACATACTCATTAGTGGAAAAATTCAAGAGGAAGAACTAACAATTATAAATATATATGCACCAAACACAGGGGCACCCAACTTATAAGA